>VYZP01051064.1:0-10239 GCA_013400635.1 Hypocryptadius cinnamomeus | reverse complement strand
AAAAAAAAAAAAAAAAAAAAAAAAGAGTTGAGCAACGACTTCGAGCAACTTTCCAGTCTACGAACTCTTGATGGTAAGAACAGCAAGTACCCTCATTCCCCTTCTGAATCAACATATCAACCAGAAGGGCAGAGGAGAGCATAAGCACTGTCTGGTGAACTCCATGTTTTCTAAGAAACCCTGCAGATGTTTTGAAATTGATTAATTTATGCCAAGACGACATCTGGAACATCTTCGCAGGAAAACCACCCAGTAAGGTAGTTAGAATTTAAAACAATCATGTCTTTCTGTTAATGTTGGCTTTTTCCCTTGGCTTCATTGCTCCATAATTACAAGGGTGCTGACCTTCCAGCTATGCACAGTGACAGTTTGGCAATATATTAACACTTTTCTTCATTGTTAGACTTCTGAGTGATTGCCCAGAGCTGGGATTGCCCACACAGAATTTGTCATTTACCAACTTCTGTTTCTCTTTAGTAGTTACAAAGAGATTGAAGGAGAATGGACCTCTTGTGGCAGATTTCATAAGAACTTATCTCACCTTCTTCATATGTAAAGGAAGGCTTTGTATAAACACCAGTACTCAGCCACTTTGCCTTCTGTCCACACCACACATGAGCAGGCCATGAATCCAAATGAAACAACCCCTGGGCTTCACACAATATCACAAAGAGATCCAGGTGCCCACATTAACGAGCCCCTTGCACCGGCCTGAGGGACAGGAACCTGCCCAGGAACAACACCTAAGCAGAAGTCCTACTAACTCTCCATGATGGAGTGTCAGTCAGGACCGCAATAATTCCAGTGCTCAGTTCTGGTGAGTCCATGAGGCAAAGAGGAACCAGTAAAAAATTTAGCAATCTTCATAAACCAGGAAACAACATGCTAGAGCCAAAGTATGCTGAGCAGGGAATACTTATGGCAGGGATTCATTCTGAGTCCAGGACTTAGCGTGGTACCAGAGAAATTCAGCTTCAGGAGGTAACAGTGCTTCACAAATTCTCAACTCAGCTCTGCTCCCTTCCCAGAGCCACAGGAAGTAACCAAAGAAATCAGCTTTATCACAGCTCTTCACGGATGCCTGAGGAATCCCTCTCCTCACTAACTTCTAACAGCAGCACTGGTCTTGGCTGATCTATTTTGTTTCCCAGTCCCTTCACCTCTCCAGACAGCCCATCCAAAAGCACATTCCTGGCCAGATAAACTCAATCAGGCTGTCCAGGTTTCCTGCAGGTCATTGAGAAGCGATCAGCTTTGGGATTCACTTGTGTGGCCAAGCAGTGCAGGGCACTTTCTGGTTTTCATTTGCCAACAAAGCTCAAAGCCTCCATTAATCTTATTGCTACATATGGAAAAAGTACCCATATGGATTTATTTTGTTGTCATCTATTGTACTGACCTATCCTGTGGCCTTCTCCGGACACACAGCTCTGGTCACAGATGCTGAAATGTAGTGAAGCCTCTCTTGGGTGTCTACAAGATGCTGGGAAGAGGTGAGTGCAAGAATCCTTCCTGACAGGACAGAAGGGGGCCAACTGTCTGGAGGCTGAGGAACATGCATGGCCAGTGCCACGTTTTAGAAGCAGTCTGCTACCCAGATATACCAGGTATAGAACAGACACAGCCAAATTCTCCTCTCCAACTCCTCAGGTATTTCATACCATCACCACTTCTTGTTAGACTCAACAGGACACAAGGAGCTCTCCTGCAACCTGATTGAAGTTTAAGGCATTGATACCGTGTGATGATTCAAAACAAAGGCAAATACCCTCAGTGCTTAACACTAATGAGAAATCTGATAAAGCCAAGGTGCTTCTCAGGGCCAAGCACCCACTCAATGCCTGCTCTGCTTCAAACCTGAGCTGTGAGAAGTGCACTCCTCAGAGCATTTAAAGATTAAATTAAGTCATTAGTTATAGAACCAAGAGAGAATGTAAATAGAGTATCACTAGTCTTCACTGATGACTGGAGGCAATGTGAAAACAGAAGATTTAGTGAGTTAGCCCAAAAGGGCAAACTAATTCTGCAGGACAGGCAGTGTGAGGATTGTGCACCTCTCAGGCTCTTGGGTTGTCCATAGAGGGCCAAGTTGCACCCTGTGTGGCCACTGACCACGTCCCCACATTTCACATAAATAAAGCTTTCTCTGCTTTATTTATGACTTTATTATTATGACTGTCTCCCAGCAAACACACTCCAGTACATGCTGTAAAAAATAATGTAATCTTAGAAGACTTCCCTGCAGCATCTGCTATGAGCTGCTGGCTGAGGCAGGGGAAGAGACTGCACAGTTTTTGCCATGCACTAAGGGGTGTGTAGTCTAGTAAACTGCAGATTAACGAGGCTTGACTGCTATCTTAATTTACAGCCCATATAGTTCATGTTAACTCCACACACATTTTTAGGTATATTAGCAGCTTAGTTTGACCCAGATACTTTTATTGGTTATTCGCCATTTCTCCTTGACAAGTTATTACTGACTTCCCATTCTAGCTCCCTACAGCAAGACCTGAAGCCCTGTCAAGGAAAAAAAAATGTCAACAGACTCCTCAGCAGTGCTCAGAGGAGCTCAGGCTCCAGCTTTAAATTGCTACTAGGCAATCATTAAAGGAACAGCAGCTTCTATGCAAGCTGTGATTATGGTGTTATAAAAAGCAGCAACCAGAGCCAAGTCTAATTCAGGAAAATCACCGCTTCCATCTGAATATCCAAACCCATCTCCCTTTGGCCAGTGCAGAGAGCCGCTCAGGAAGGCCTTTTCTGATCAAGGCTTGGCAGTTAAGTCTGGACAGGCAGGCAGAAATCCCCCATTCCTTCTGCTCCGATACCCTGTCTAGTTGATAACATTTTCACACAGCACTTTCAAAGGCTGCTGTTACTGCTCCGTGCATTTGCCCTAATGAACAAGGAATTCTGTTGATGCAGAGCAGCTGTCACTCTCCTTCTGCTAACACAGCACCCGAATGCACCTCATCACTGCTCATCAAGACAAGCAGCTCCAACACCCAGTCTGCGGCACATTACAACACATTAATTCCTGTAATGACTCCAAAGAACAAGAAGAATGCCAGGTCTTGACCTGGGTGGGTTCTACAGAATTACCTCAGCTAGAGATTAAGGCCATACAGTGATGATAAAGTCTGACCCACTAGCCCCAGTGTCACATACTGTATAGCCCTGTGACAAATCCCATGTGCAATTCCCATTGAGCTGACAACCAACACACGCACCTCAGTCTAAGCCACCATTCACTCTAGGGAGGGTTTTTGTTTGTGACACACACTGACCTCAATTTACAGGGAGGTCAAAATGATACAGCCCATAGTCTGCACTAATAAAATAAATCACATCAGATGACAGCTGCTCCTCCCCTGCATCTTTCATTACGTTCTGCAAAATTTTGTTGCCCTAAGTTAAGAACAGAAAAAACTCCAGGATCCCTTCTATTCTCTGCTTAACACATTTACTTGCCATTCTTCATTATCCAAAGCCTTTAAATTTTTTTTCTGCAGCCTCATGAAAAGCCTCCAAATTGTTTACATGCCAATGTTTGGTGTGTAGCTTAGAGTACAAAGACTAAGCTGATCTCATTTTGCCTTGGTGGGAAGTTAATTTTCCTTGTGTTTTTACAAAAGGAAGAAACAATTAGCGGTTCTGAGGAGAGGCTTACACCACACATTCCCTAAACAGATTTGGTTTCTAAATAAAAGGAAGTGTTTAACACGTTATATCAGCATTAAGATTTAAAAACTCCTGGGATCAGGTTTACTCTCCCCTTATTTATTCTCAGCACTAGTATTTGTGCCTTTAAACAAAATTCCTCTCCCAGAAAGTACATACATCCACACTTGGCCCCTTGACATTCATGCCTATGGCAAAATTATTTGCACGTTTCCCTTATTGCATAATTGTCTCATTAGCACTGCAAAAAGGTGATGACTTTTCCCTCTGTGCCATCAGCCTAATCCAAGAGCAATCCTGACCGGTGCTGCAGGAGCAAAATTTGCCTTTTCTAAAATAGAAGGGGACTCTGAACCTCTGAGGTGGCACTGGAAATTGAATTATAGCACTTGAGTGCTGGCATTTACTCACAACCCTTAAGGAAGATTAAACCAGTAGGCCAGGCTGGAGCTTTCCTCTCCTTTGCTGAACATAAACATTCATATTCAAATTGCTTTCGGATATATTTAAATCAATAAAAAATTCTGGATGATGGTCAATAGGGCAAAAAACAACGCCAACTTTTTAAATACACAGATGTAGTATATACAGTTACCACGAAGCCTGGCATAAACACAGCAGTATTTACTTTATACTGTTCAGAAATGGGGCTTGGCGACTAAAATTAATAGAACTTGTCTGGAGGACAGCATAAGCTTTCTAAGAGCTCTTTCAGCTTTAACTTATACCCCAGTTTTTGCCTTTTTTTAAAATTTTTCTTCAAAATCTCGATCTATGCAGCAGCACGCCTGTCCCAGTGGCACAGCAAGGCCATGGAGCCAGCATTCCTTCCAGGGCTCACGGGTCTGAGTGTTTTGGGAAGCCTGTTGATGGATCAGATCTAGAAGAGGGACTGGTTTGGCTGAACAAACAAACAGCAGGTCTTCTCTTCACAATGGCCAGCTCTGTGTGTGTCCATGTGTGTGCACGCATGTGTGTAATCCTTTCCTGCCCTCCTCTGCAAACCTCTCTTACCTGGCATGGGGAAGGCTTCTTTAGGGTTACACTATCAGCCTCCTATGCAGACGTACATCTTATCAACATATCTGACAAGATGGTACCTTTAAATTGAAATTCTCACTGTTTTGTTCTACTATTAAACTGGGAATGGGGTCATGGAGGGAAGCCCCAGGCTACATTTGAAGTGCACATCCAAATACATCATGAAGTGTTATGAGGAGGCACCTAGTTGTACATCTTGGTGTACAATGCCATGCACTCAAGACAGCTGCTCTGCCAAGCTCTGACTTCCCCATCCTGGCTGTGTGAGTAAGCTATTAGTTGGGTTTCAGAAAGCTAAGATAGAACCCTAATAAATCCCGTAAGAGGGCAAGAAGTAATCTAAGTAATTGATTGCTATCTTGTGTTATTCTGTCCTAAGAAGGCAAATAAGCATTTTTAGCTACAAACGGTGTTGCAATCAAAAATTTTATGCCAAATGGTCTGTTGAAAATTTCAGCCAAATTAATTAACAGTGAATACAAGAAGGAGTAAAGTCTGCATGCAGTCGTGTGCACTTGGTCTGTGTGTAACAAAACAGGAAATCTCAGCACCCCGTTCCAATTAAGCAAAGGCTGATTTCTCATGGAACATAAATTTTCTACTTTTCCCCCAGAACAACCTTATGCTGATGTTTTAAATAGTGGTAAAACATTGTTTTTAATTTCACACCTCACATAGCACAGTCAAATGCTTCAAAACAACATAAACAAAACTTTAGGCAGAGCTTTGCGACTGAAGTCAAACAATGATTTCTCCCCCACAATATGCACTCAAGATTTGCAGGGAGAATACAGAAACTTGTTGGCTAAGGCCACAGAAATGAGTTCTCTGGTGTTTTGGCTGCTGCCGCCAAACCTAGTCATGAATGTGTTAACAGTGGATGCAGTGATCCAAATCCCATTATTCCCACCACCCATCAAGTAAAGAATAATTTATTCTATTTCTGTTCTCCTTTTGGTTGTATCGTAGGATCGAACGACTTGCGACTGGGAAACAACACCATGTTCTTCTTGAGAAAACGCATACCCATCTGAAAAAGCAGAAGAAGAAAAAAGAAATCAGTCACTGGAGTTCAGCTCAAGAGCACAGACCACTTTTAGAAAGTTCTAGGCATCACTGAAGTTAAGTGATTGAGACTAGAGCAATCTTAATTTCTGTGCTGTGCTTCTGATGCTTAGAGCTGTGCACTGCATTGCCCATGTGGCACAGAAAGGGTGTCCGCTGCCTTCTCTGCCCCTCTGCTCCCCTCCCCAGGCCAGGACAGTGCACACAGCCACCAATGCCCTCTGAGTTAACCTAAGCAGCTACAGATTGATTTGAACACACTCCCATAGGGGCAGAGCTTCTCTAAAGACTTAACAGAGAAGTAGAGATTTGCATTTCAGCTTGACTCCTCTGAAGTCCATTTGATACCAGCAGTTTCTCTGGAGAAAGGTGGGAATGTCTAGCCCACAACCAGATTTTTCTCACATCTTCCTCTTAACTCCTCTCAGAATTTTTTTTTTTAACAATTTTTCAAGTGGAATCTGATGAATGACACCGTGAAGCTCTTGATTCTCTTGGCCAGTCACTTATATTTTGCATAGAGCAAACACACATTCTGGAGGTGCCTATTCTGTTAATCCTGCTAGCTAGCACAATCCTGTGGTCTCCCTAAAAACTACTCAGATGAAAAGAACCACGTGCCTGATTTCTTTTGAAGTACTGTGGACAGGCAAGTGACATTTTTTGATAGCATCTGCAGAACACCACAATGCTGGTAAAACAGCCACAAATAGCTAATGGGCCAACGTGATGAAACAGCAGACAGACTTGCAGATGTGGCCTCACAGAAAATTCGGAATGGAAAACTATAGCAAAGGACAGGAGATTTTTTGACACCCCGAGTCACAAGCACAGCAGGAAATCTTTGCCAGTAAGTAGAGGGGATTCAAACAGAAATACATGGCTCCGGACACATATCCCTCATGGAAGTGATTGCAGGACAGCAGGAACCTTGATTTGATTACATGACCAATCATCCCAGCACCCCACTTCATTTTCCCTGAGCGGTTCCATGCCAATATACATACTGCTACAGAGGCACAGGTTCGTTTTTCCTGCCTGTAGCTGTAGGTTCACAGAATACATTCATGAAGTGCAAACAGTCTTTTGGAAAAAAGTATGTCCATACTGGACCATTGCAAAGGAAGTATGATGTACAAAACACGCTTTCATTTAAAAAAGGGTAGATTCACACTTAAACAAACACCTCCAGTGGGTTTGTTCCATGTGAAGGGCCAGCATCCTGTTAGCATTTTTGGCTAAATTCTCCATGGATAAGTCAACTTGGTCAAAGACCACAAGCTTAAGCCCTAGAAGACTGAAGCTCATGTCCCATTACCTGATTTGCATCGAGGTGGCTTTGCCATATTTACTTATCCATGAGATCATCCAGCGTAATGGAGTCTTCAACTGCCATAACTACTGCAAATCCAGCACTGACCACACAAGTCAGTCCTGGGTGTCATCTTCCCATGACCTGCTTATTCCCAGTGCTGGCACAGGCCTGCAGACAGCCAGGCAGCCCAACCACTCTGCAACGCCAATGCAAAATTCAGTCAAAGGAACCTGTTCACCGCTCTCACACCAACAGGAAACACTTTAATACAGCAAGAAATTTCAGGCTAAGATCATCTGTGATTAAGGATACCAGGGGTATCCTTACATGTTTGTGTCCCTCATCCATCCTGGACTACCAGCAACAAGGGTTTTGTGCATATGTCATGGGAAAGGCTGTGACCCCCCAAGCTTCTCCGTTGAAGTTCAACATTTGGCAGTTCATGTAAGACTTTTCCTGTAGATCTCTATACAGGAAGATGAGTTCATATTACATTTTTCTATTCACATTACAATTAAAATTGAACTTCAAGCTGTTTAGGCAGCTGACTGTGCCTTGTGGAATCAAAATGCTTGAGTCCCATCCGCACTCCCCAAGCAGCTCTACATTTCCACTGCTTCCCGACCCCATCCAAAAACAATGAAAGTTTCCATCTGTCAGTTACTAGGGAACTTTCCGGAAGTTTGAACTTTTCCCCCAACTCCAGTTCTAAAACCACACCTATGAGCCTGCCTTGGGAACAAGGCCCTTATTGTTCAGCTGTCCGGCGGCAGCCCAAAGAAAGAGCACATTTCTTTGGGGCTTTCTGGGCACAACCCACTCATCCTCACAGAAGGAAGGATCTTTATACTCTGAAACCTTCTATTAATGGAAGAAAGGGGCACTTTTGAATATCTGTCAGTGGGGCTCATTTGTTAAGAAGAGATTCACGTTCTCATCAAATCTAAGGTTTCGCTGGTACCAGATATTATCAGACAACCTACTGAATTTTAAAAGCATCCTGTTGGGTTTTCTTAAAGCTTTGATATTCTATGAGTGATCCAAATCCAATCTCCCATTAGGTCTCTAATTTAACACACTCTTTTTCTGTTCACTGCAATGGCTGCTCTGGTCTGTGCAACGCTGGACTACAGCAACCATCTCCATGGGTGTGCCTCCAACACAGACAGCAACGTTGTGCAAGCTCAACAGCACTCTCATGACAACAGCTTCCAAGACCAGGACCAGAAAGTGTCCAGAGGGCTCTTTTTATTCCAGAAAATCTCCTCATGGAAGGACTGCTTACAGTTTTAGTCACTTCAGGAATTTATTTTAGAGGCCTTCTACTTCTTGCACTCTCTCCTGATACACCCAAATTGTCTGCCCCAGGATTTTTTTAGGCCAGCCAGCAAGAAGGCAGCTGTCACTGGCAGCCCATCAGAACCCTCACCTGCTGCAGCATTTCACTAGCTCATGCTGCAGTGGTATTATGGTTTAGTACAAAGTATAAAATGCATCCTTTTGTTTGCCTTTGGAGAAAAATGCCCAGATTCAAATCCACTAAAACTTTTAGGGTTTGGGGAGATGTGAGTTAAAAAGTGAATGCTAACTCAGCTTTGACTCAGCAACCATCTTCTACTTTAACCTGGGAAAGGGAAAGCTGCCTAAAATATTGAACAGTTTGACTAATGCTTACCAAAGTAATTAATTTTTCTTCTGATAAACCATGCCTGTGTTTTCTTAAGGACCCAAGAGGAATTCCTGACAAATGGTCCCATCTCTTTAGTCTCAGATACCAACTTACTGGTATTTGCAAGTAGAAAATAAGAGTCAGATGCCACAGCATCAAATTCTAAACCAATTATTCCTATTTATTTTCCCAAAATTGATATTAAAAGATTGCAATGCCACGTAACAGTCAACAAACATGTAGCTTGGAAAAAATACAGAATGTATATTATATTTCAAACACAAGCAAGATAAGAGAAAAAGGAGTTTAAAAAGCATCTCAAGTAGCTCCCCTGTTGTTTTTCAAATAAAAATGCACTAGCAGAAAAGTGAAAGGAAGAAGGTGTCTGCTAGTGGAGAATAAATGGTGGGATTAGAGCCCTCAGCATGAACACATTATTATTATTTATTATTTGTCAGCCCCCATACTGTGAAACGAACCTCAGATGACAGGTGCTTTTTCTCCACTGATTAATAAGGTGCAAACCATATGCTCTGCATTCAGATTTACTCTATGAAATCACCATATTCTGTCAAAGGAAGAAGGATTTTCTTTGCTAGCATAGGAAGCCTGGGCCAAGTGCAGTAATCCTCACTCAGGCATGGCTATCAGGGGGAGCTCTGCCAAAGCCGTGCTTAATGGGAGCAGACTCAGCTCTATTTTTAAAGAGCATATTGAGACAAATGATAACTGAACACCAGCAGGGGCATTACAGGAGGGAAACCACCCTAGAAGGATGCTGTGGAACTTTCCTTATGGATGGAGGGTATCCTTCCCATCCTCTGGGGGCACAGAGGTCAGTCATGCAGGAAGAAAGGGAAGGTCAAGAGCCATCTTTTATATCTACTGAGTTTGTCTAAAGGAGGTGCTGCTCTCACAAAGTCACAGCAGTAAAAAAGACAAGAACCTGGATGGAGACCTGGGGAAAACCTCACTGCCAGCAAACCCTCTGAGGGAGAGTTTTTGGAAATCATTATTGCTCCTTCCCTCAAGGGTGAGCCACACAGCAAGCTAAAGGGAAGGGTCCAAAGACACATCTGAGAGGAGCCTGGTAGCATTTCCTGCTCATTCTTAGGAGGTTTCAGAAAGCAGATGGCAATGGGGAATGACCAATTTCACCAGGCACCTTCACCAGGAGGTGAACACAGCCTGGGGAGCAGTGTTGTCAGCACTGCCTACAAGGTTGCACTGAGATGGTTTTATTTTAGCACCTGGGCTTGACAACCATATGCAACTCTTCCACTAAAGTTGGAGCTTCACACTTCCTTTTTTTTTTTTAAGTTTTCATAAATGTCCCAGAAGTTATATTGGTAGAAAGGAACCACGTGATCTTTGACAGCACAGCCAGCAGACAGATTTCTTTCATGCTTCTGGCAGGTCTACACAATTCAGGAACATAAAAACAAAGAGCAAGAAAAGCAGCCATGAA
>VYZP01051063.1:0-14248 GCA_013400635.1 Hypocryptadius cinnamomeus | reverse complement strand
ATGATCTCTGTTTCTCATCCCTGTTCCATATTAAGAGATTGCTTCTGTTTTCTCAAAAAGTTGTCTTAGTTTTCAGAAAACTCTTTACATTGCTCCCAGATTTTTCCCCTCTTGTTTTCATGCGTCCTCATGTTCAGTAACTCTCCTACAAGATGTTTGATACCAACTTGCCAATAGAAAAGATGGGGGTATTTTAACTCCATCAGCATGAAATTGAAATATCTGCTTTTCATAAATCTTAGAGCTATTATATTTTTCCTGTAAAATATCAGAAATAAGGGAAATCAAACAAGTGCATGTCTAAGCCAGTTTTCATGCCTGAACTTGTAATATATGATGTGCAAAAGAAGGATGAAGTAATATCTGTGTGTTCATTGACATAATCATTGCTTTTTCTTAGTAGAAAGCTAGATCTATTTTAGCATGAAAATATATTTGTTTATTTTTCACTTATACTTCTGCTTCTTCCTTCCATAAGAACAGAGTCTAGGGATGAAATCCTGGTACTTTATGTGCTAGTTGGAGTTCTGCTATTGACAAAGAGGAACAGAGGAAAGTTCACCACTTTTGACAAAGGGAAATAACACAATTGACTCCACACATTATTTTTTGCTCTTATCTCCTTTTATATATCAAAGTGACTTTTTTTCTATCCTACTTGAAATTTCTGCAGGAAAGTCTACAATTTAAAACACTTTTAATTTAAAAACATACTGCACAGACAAAGTTTAGTTTATCGGTATTGTGTATTTAGCCAGGTAACTTTTCATCATTTGCTTGAGCTGCCCTATTTTTTCACAGATGGGAAGCTACCAGGAATCAAGTTTTTGCATGCTGGAAATAGCTGCAAAGGTCGATGTGCAAACATTGGTTTTACTGGCAGGAATCATTCTGGGGAATGATTCTGCTGAATAAAAAAAAGAGGCATTGTTTTCAAAACAGGACAGAACAGGTGTTTATGCACATTTTTTATTATTTTAATTTTCAGATGTATTAAAATATGCAGCGGTGGGGAAAGAAAGCTTAGATGTGTATTTTAAGTGAAATAGGAGTGATGTGAAAGCATGATGCTTATCTAATGGAAGATACAGTATGTTGACATATCAAGGAATTATCTTTCCAGATAATCAAAGTGCTACTTAAAAGAAAATCACCATTTCTTTCTCCCAGATCCTCTTTTGAGAGTCAGCTTTATTCTGTTATTTTTTCCTCCTTCTTGTTATTTTTTTCTTTTTATTAAAGCTGAATGTTTATGTAGAATAATTTATATTTCCTAGGTATCAGCCACAATACAAAGACAACATTGAAACTTTCTTGACACTTGAAGTGCAGTCATTCCTCTTCTCATTACTGCCTTCCTAGTCAATCTGGCTTGTTTATAGTCCATTCAAGTAATTTGTAAAGATAACAAATTGCAAAAGTCATTTGGAAGCCTACAGACATCCCACATTGCAGAACTTTAAGTAGATGTGGTCTTTCTCCTGTCAATTAAACTGTTATATATTCCCTATTTCTTTTGCAATTCTTGATCTTATTTAGCCACACACTTACTGATGAGTCAGTCTGGAGATCTTTGTCAATCAGCCTGTTGTTCCATCATTGCTGATGTTCTGCTCTTCAAATAAGCATTTTCAGGGGGAAAAAATAAATTGGAAAAAAAGAAAAAAGTCTGTAAATACATCAGATGACAAAAAGGAGACAGTAAATGGGTAAATTTTAAAATGTGATTAAGAAAAGCCCAGTCTGTGACAGAAATATATTTTATATGTGAGGGATAGTTTCAGTAGATGACCTAAAACCAAATGAGACAGACTTAATACAATGAAAATAATGAACATAAATCAATCCAGATCAAGACTTATAAATGCCTCTGGGAACTGTGTGTGATATCCTTCTGTTTCTCATTAAGGTTCCCCTTTATAAACTGCCCACTATCAATATTGCTTTTTAATGGACAACCAGCAAAGACGGGCTAAGTTTGAGCAGACTTCTCAAAGATGAGTTTCAATACCTTGCAACACCTTGGCAAGCTGCAATGGCTGGTAAGTTGGTACACCCACAGATGGCTTTGCTGTCTCAGGACTAAGCTGATTACCGGCCAGAGCAAAGCAATAGTGAGTAACCACTGCTCTGCTAATTAGAACCCATGCTGAAATTTAGTGCTTTATTCAGGCAGTAAATAAGTAAAGAGACATGAAAAAAGCTACCACTAGCTCTTGTGGTGACACTTTTACAGATGGTTTGAGCACTGAGGATGGCATATTTATACATATTTATGTGCATATTATCCTGATGTGAAGAATAAAATATTTTCTGCCTGTGAGATATTATCTTGCCAGAGGCAAAGAAGGGAATCAGAGGACACTTCTAGAGGAACAGCTGAACAGTGACCTCTCTGTGGAGTCTCCCAGTAAATGATTCAACAGCAACCAGGTTATCCCCAATGAAGTTACTGGCTTAACACGCAGCTGTAGAGAGGTTCTTTAACATGTTGGTTTGGAAAATGTGAAAAAGGAGCATGAAATTTCAGCTTAACTGTTCAAGATAAACCTCTGGCAGACAGAGAAGGAAAGGCTGCAGCTGCACCTATTTCCTTTCTTGGTCCGTGCATGGAACTAATCTGGACCTACTGGGGCTGTGGCCAGACATTGTGAAGGAAACATTTTACTATATTAATTACCTAGATGCCATGTTCCACCTGGCTAAGACCAGCAAACAGTTTGGGATATTTTTAATTCCTCATTCCAATTTATCTGGCACCTATTGGGTTAACAGAAGGGAATGATTCTAGGACAAAGGCTCCTGCAGCAGCTAGGGCAAGCTGTGAGATACACTCCTCATCCCACCAGCACAGCATGTATGGAGCAGACAGCAACTCTGCATTTAAAGAACAAGTTTTGGCCTAATGAGATATACAAGAATGGAAAGGACTGTGACCTGACAAGTCATGTTGAGGAGACACATGGAAATCAAATTGCCTCTGAAATGCTAACAAAGCTGTCCCACATGATGGCCACAGCCTCAAAAAACTACTTCTATGTCCCATTCCACTAAATTTCTGCACTTCTGGTTGATATGTGACAAGGGCATTCGTCTGCAGACTGATAGGTTACTTCCTGAGAACATGGATGATACCAATGGAATTTCAATCAAGAAAGTAATACATTTTGGTCTTTCTCCTTCTCAAGCTTCAACATCACACAGCAGATGTATATTGTATTGTATTGTTAAGTATTCAGGGACTGTGTTTTTACAGTAGGGGCTAGAACCAGGAATGATGCTGTGCTGCTCTGTTTCAGAAGGAATCCTGGAAAACACAAAAATTTATATAGGAAGGAGAAGCTTAAGGTGAGATCAGTAAAGGGCAGCTTATCCACAGGTACAATATACCTTCCCGCAGAAAACATGGGGTTTTTTCTATGGGGTACCACAAAATTTGTGTAGTGCTCCTGTTCCTAAAGACCATTCTCCTTACTAATTTCCTGCTATCTGGTTACAGAACAACATGGGACACTGCTCACCAAACTGTTTCATTTCCAGGCTACATCACAGCTCCTCTACCCTCATTTTCTCTATCCAAAGCAAACATTTAAAAATTTCTTAATACCTGGAGCAGAAGGAAGGGAATTTCCAATCCGAACTTAAGTTACAGTCCTGGATATTTTGCCAACTACTCTAATAATGAGAAGGAAAAATACAGGAGAATAGAAGATGGAATTTCTGAAGGCAGTGTTGAAAGGGGTTAACAAGTGTTTCTTATCCAATTATCACAGAGTTATCTTTACTGCCCAATCAACTGGGCAAAGGAAGAAAGTCACATAGAAGGTCAGACAAAATCTTATTTAAAAAAATAATAATTTTATTAAATTGTCATGTTAGTGATCTGTCTTTCTCAATAATTTCTTCAGACTGGTAAGTCTGAGCCAGGGTTTTTCCAAATTTTATATTTTTGTACAGAAGCATTTAGTCACAATATGCCAGGCTACCTTTGTCTACATGTACATGTGTAGCCGAGTCCTTTGGAAATGACAGGTCTTTTATCATTTGTAGAAAACTCGTCATATAAACTCCTGCCTGCTAAAAGACATGCAGGTTTAGGTAAGGTCTCATAATGGTCTCTTTATGTGGACAGAATGGACTGCTATAGTCTGTTTTTAGAATAGCGAGTGCTGAGAAACATGTAATGTTGACAAAAATCTCCTCAAGTGTGTCACAATTTGTGTGTGTTTATACAAAATAAATACTCAACCAGTAGATAAGGACTTTATGCTTCATGTTGTAGCTTTTTCTATCATAGATAGCTTTTTCTATCACACCTTAATGGGTAGTCTGCAGTATTTGGACCTTGTTTACATCTATTTCAAATTCTTGTTTCAAAATTATTGCTGGCAACCATCCCCAGCCAGCAAGCTTTCTGGCTTATAAATCTAGTTTTGAAGTACTTTTCACAGCAACCAGCCAAAACATCAGTTTTCAGTTTATAAGTCATTGTTTAATGCAACTAATAGAATTTAAGCTCATTTTACAGCACATTTTGTTTTGGTTTTCAAAATATACATTTGCTGGTCACCAGACGATAACAATTATTTAATGGCACAATTAATTAGGCTTTGATTTGCAAGACATATGACTTGAAGACATATGTTTTCCAGGATTCCAGTAATTATTTTTAATTCAGGCTATAAAATTCCATGCTATATTAACCAGCAAGGCTGGGAAAGAATCCAAAGACATGGCTCAACTTCTTACCATTTAAAAAAATCTTATTTTCCAAACTGTGCTCAACTCCCGTTTTAGTAGACAATTTGCTCTGCAGATACTTCAGTATTAAAACTGTGAAGTCTAGTCAGCACAAGATTAAAGTGAAACGGAAATTAGTGTCTAGACCAGTTCTTTCACAGACCAGATGCACTATAGACACAGGATGAGTAGGTGTAAAAGTCTCCATCTTCAATGCAGCAACATGAGGGATTCAGCAGAGCAAGGCACCATAACCAGTGGTTAAGGGAAGGCAACTTTGAGTGGACAGGATTCAGCAGATATCAACAAACCCAAGACTCGTTGCATTTCATTCAGGCCTTGAAGGGTATGTCAGAGAACCTTTCTCAGCTAGAGCTCCCTTAGATTTATTGCTCACACCTATTTTACCAATGCTTATTGCTTTTAATCTTCTCATAGCACCTCAGCTTCAATTTCCCCCAATTAAATTTTAAAAAGCCCAGAACACAAAAACCCAAACATTTTTTTAAAATATTATTACTTACATGAAGAACACTTATTTTTAAGGAAATCTTAAGAACCCAGGACTGAACTTCTGTTTATAGCTGGCAGCCCCTCAAGTGTTCCTTCACAATGTAGAGATAACAAATTTTTCCCTCAACCCATTCAAAGACAACATTCAGAGAGGCTATTTCTTCTGTACAAGAGAAACCTGTTGCACTGAGAGGAGGAATTTTATGTCAGCCAATAGTATTCATTTTAAATAACCCAAAGGAACCAACTATTCTAGATCTGGAGCAGAACAAGTCAACTTACTCTGTGACGCTTTCAGTACTCAAAGAATTTAAATTCTTTGTATACAAAAAAAGCATACTTTATGATACATATTTAATAACAAGATTGCTGGCTTGAAACATTTTGGGTGCATGTGTGGGGAAAGGGGCATGTCAGGCCTTGCCCTGGTGAGATGATGCCCTGCCCTGCACACCCCATCCCCCTGCCCCTCTGTCCCACCCCTGCAGTGGCCACCAGCCCCTAGCACAATGGAGGCAATGCTCCACACCCTCCTCTGGAGCCCCAACCCAGCTCCTGAGTGCCCAAATGACCACAAGTCCCACCTGGGGGAGGAATCCAGGAAGGACAAGGAGTATTTAATGCAAGACCCAAAGCAAGCGCATAACTTGATCCTCCTCTTGGAAGTTCTATCAGCTGGTTGCTGCTGGAACCAGGAATGGTGGTTATGTTTGTTCTTTTGTATGCCTTTTCTGTTTCTCTTAATTCCCTTGGAATTTTTGAGTAACTTAAAATTGACCAGGCTTAGAGTTTGCTAAGTTGAATGGACTAAGCTAATGCTTTGGGAAGTGTTTTATTGTTGAGTGAATGCTTTTCTAAACCTTTTGCCAAAGTACTTTGATTTTCTGAAGTTGCTAGTAAAGTTTTTTGTTGTTTTGACCTCTTGAGAATACCTTGTCGGTGTTTCTCCTGTACGTCTGATTCAGAGTACATGAACAACTGTAAGCCCTTTTAAAAGTCTCGTTAAGGAAGTTTTTTGGAGCCTTACAAATGATGATGATAAGGCACAAAAATCTCGTTGTGATTTTGCAAGTTAAAGAACAGAACTGATACAAGTTCTACCTGATGATCAAAAGCTCCTCTTCAGTGTCAGCAACCTGTTTTCTGCATCACATAAGCTGGCAGTTTAAGACATTAAGCACTCCAAAATCTTCCTTCTCTCTGTAACATAAATTGGAAAAATCTGTTACATAGACTTTGAACATGGTATTTTTCATTTGTCTTGCTTCTTTCTGCCCAGGCAGCCCTGCTGTGTTTAGCTTATCCTATCCTCTTTAATTTTTGCAAATATGGCAAAAGTCTCCATGGTTGTTAAAAAAAAAATAAAATTCTCTCATTTTTTTCACAGTTTTAGATAACTGTATATAACTTTATTTCAGTATTTGCTCAGAAGAATTGAACAGAAGTAGTAGAATTTATGCATAAAAATTTTCAAAATGCATTTTGTAGTAAAATATGTTAATAAGAATTGTAAAATTATTACTGCACATCAGTTTCATTATGTAGCTTATTTTAAATGGGGCAGAATATTTTAATAGCCCAAGCAAAGACATAACTGGAGATATAACTTACAATTGGAGATATATCTGAAATTTATTCCATAAAATATGCATGAATGATTTTCAGCTCCATTTAACTAATGTGTTTTGAAAGTCTTTGCAACAGTAAATGCAACAAATCTTAGGCAAGACAAGCAGTAATGTTTAAGCGTGGTTAGCAACTTTTCATTTGCAGTTTGAATTTTGGACCAGACATTTCCTTACATAGATAAGCTTCAGTATTATTCTGGAACGTGACAGAGTGACAACCAGCTATAAAATTGCAAGCTGTGCCAGGAAATAAAAATGCACAAACATTATAAACTACTCACACTACATTTGTTAAAGGAAAAAGAAGGGTGTGCATCCTTATATTGCCTGGGAGACCCTCTGAGAATTATGAGGTACTCCACAGATTGGTAGAAATTACAGTCTTGTCCTGAGACAAGAGCTACTAAACACAGAGTGAAAGGTAACTGAGAAGAAGAGGGGATTATTAGGTCCTGCCCAGTGCTGGTTGAGTGTGGTCTAAGATCTGCTAAAGTCTCAGAATTCCCAAGACATCTGGGCTTGCAAGAGCACACTGTGCTCTGCCCATCTCCTGTGCATCTGCTACGAAAAATGTGCCACACCCTTCCACTGCTGTTACCTCGACTCAGGTCAGCAGTCCTGGGGTCTGGAAGGCTTGTTGCCATGTTTTCTCAAGTCAGTGGGAACAGGCTACATTCCTAAAACTGAACAAAGAACAACAAATAGCTAATGTGGTATATCAAAAAGGACTTTAAATATGTTATTAATAATTACTTGCTCAAAACAGGGAAAGTTGTCACATCAGAAGCAGTTGGCTGAAACTTCAAAACTGCAAACAAAATTCAGACTCAGAGTCATCCCACTTAACTCAGGTACATAACTTACAGGAACCAGCTCAGGAAATGAGCATCCCAGTTGTTTCTTACAATTTATACCTAGAGATAATCATCTCTATGGAGCAATTCAGCACTTAAAAGAAGTGATTTTCACAATAGATCATAGAAAAAAGTTAAACCCAGTTCCAGACAGAGGGAACAGAACTGCAGTTCTGCTTCACCTGTACTGAATTTGTAGATGACTTACATAGAAATATACCCTCTTTCACATATTTCAAGGCCTGTGCTTTTTTTCACTTGTGTCTATTCAGAAGTTCAGTTTCAAGAGGCAGAATTAATGGGTTTTTTTGGTTTGGATCCAGTAGGTTCTGTTATTAGGACATAATTCTAGGGCTTGATGAAGCGTCTAATCCCGGAAACCATTTCCAGGTACTTTATGGTCCTCAGGGAAACTATGGACGTACATTCTGCATGAGCAGATAGTGAGATTGATTGAAAACTGGCTGAATGGCCTGGTCCAGAAAGTGGTGATCAGCAGAACAAAATCCAGTTGGAGAGCAGTCAGTAGTCATATATTCCAGGGATATATACTGGCTCCATTTCTATTTAACGTGGTGGGGCAGAGTGTACCCTCAGCAAATTTGCAGACAACATCAAACTAGGAGGAGAAGCTGATATGGCAGATCATCCTGACATCCAGAGGGATCTCAGCAGGCTGGAGAAGTGGGCTGGCAGGAACCTCCTGAAGTTCAACACAATGAAGTGCAAAGTCCTGAAGTTCAACACAATGAAGTGCAAAGTCCTGAAGTTCAACACAATGAAGCGCAAAGTCCTTCACCTGGGAAAGAACTACACCAATCACTAATATATGCTGTGGGCCATCCAGCTGGAAAGCTGCCTCACAAAATTTGTACATCTACAAATATTGTCTATATATATATGGGTTTTTTCAATGTGTGAAAAGCTGCCTTGATGTATTCTGTTTTCAGATGTAGCAAAAAATGAAAAAACAGTATGAGAAGTATAACACTATATTTTACATGATTGGTAGTTTTGAAATGAAAATATAGTTATACACTCATCTTTACTTTAAAGACTTGAACATTGCTATTCATGGAAAGGTGGGATTGAAAATGCAGCAAACAGAAACCTAGATAGTAGTAGAAATATAAGCTGTGCAATGGCAAATGCATTATTTATTGCATGCTAAATTGCCCCATTAACACATCTTTTTTGACCTTGAAATATCACACTGAAGACAAAAGAGTAGTTCTGCGCCAATGCTCTTTTTTTTTTTTTTTGCATTTTATGTAGAAAATGACAAGATGTCTGGGATATCTGGCCATTATAAGTGTACCTGTTGCTACTCCTTGTCAAGAACATACATCAAGCATAATATTCAGATAAGTAGAGTGTGAAATAAAGGTCACCTAGACAATATTTGAGCAAATATAGACTAGACATTGATCTAACATTCAGTTTCCTAGAATGAGAAAAATATTTGAGGATTAAAGGATTATAAATTAGGTGTGCAAGTTATGTGTCACCTCTGCATATAATGGAGGTTTTAAGATCAAAAAAAAAGCAAAAGAAAAGTCACCACTACCTGGAATGTAAACTTTGTTTGCTTTCTTGTGTCAGTGGCAGATCAGACTATTATGTAGGATAAGGCCTGTTTTTTTCCAAAAAACCTCAACAAACACACACACAGACACACACAGACATACACAAAGTCAAAACCCCCCAAAAACCTCCTAACATAACTATTCATCTATCTATTCCAGTGTAAATAAATCAGGTGGCTAAGAATAAAGTCAACAATGTTAACTGCTCTGATAATAAAGGAATACATGGAATTAAAATATGGAAATATTTTGCAAGTAACAATGCATTTTACTATCGTGGATGATAGGTGTTGATGGTTGATGATTGCTTTTTTCTCTCCATGAAGAAGCAGATCAACCCCAAGAGGAGTAGCAGAGGAGCGTTTGGCTGATTTCCCTGTATTACTCCCCTCTAAAAGCAAAATTAAAATTCTGAAGTTAGATATAGTATATGACAACAACTGGAAAGGAGCCAAGGCAAATGCTCTAAGCATATTGCCTACATACATTCAGATTTCAAGGAGGTGATGTCAGTTTCACTGAGTACTTAGTCAGATGCTTATATTAACAATTTACTCATAGTCCAGAGTCCTATGCAGGAGACATAGAAATAGTATCCTCTTTTCCGTGCTATTAAAACTATCAAGAAATGCTTCTGTTTCAACACAAAATTTGAAAATTCATAAGCACTTCCTCAAAATTTTGCATCATTAGTATTACAAGTTATAACTTCAACCCAACTCCCAATTCAATGTTTTAAAGATCTTATGTGGACAAGTACATGTATCTATCTGTGGATGGCAGAATGTGCATGACATATGCCTGCATATAAAATAACAGGTACATATGATATAGTACAGGACAGTTCAAAACCTGGTGACAATGTGCTACTTATTTGACAACCTGAAATAAAATCTGGTGTATAAATATCTGTTTGATACCAGAAGAATGCCAATATTTTATTCTGGACCAAAAATACACACAGGACAATGCCAGTAGCATGATTTTTCATTTCAATATTAATTATATTCCCTTTCTTCCCCAAGCAAGTTTTTTTTTTTTTTTTTTTTTTTTTTTTTTTTTTTTTTTTTTTTTTTTTTTTTTTTTTTTTTTTTTTTTGTAAAAAAGGAAAATATTTGAAGGTAGTTGTAGAAACACAATTTAAAAATGCTGTTTCAGAAGAGTTTTGCACAGTGAGGGTGAAAGACATTAAAGACAGTTATTATCCTCAGAATAAGATATGGATTTATAGAGGATATAAAAATCAGTAAGTGTGGCTGTTGGATATGTGTCTTAAATTACTTTTTTTTTTTTGCTATCTTATGTATTACTCTAATATATGAGAGCTGTGATTATTTTCTGATGTGAAATTGGTATACTGTTATTGTTATTTAAATTTAATAATTGGATTTTGCTAAAGTCCTTGAGAATTTTTATTTCTAACTTGAATAAGGCCATCTCTTCGTCTTTTAATTTTCTAAGATACATCTGATCTACAGAGCTAGTACAAGTAGTACTCTTTCTTCATATCCTGTTTATATACACTGGAATCTACAGGGTCTTTAACTGAATATTAGGAATATTTTGCGATATTACACCAATTATATAAAACCTTAGTACATTAAAAGTTTTTTCAAATAAAGTAACATTGCCAAAGCCACTCTCCAAGAAATCATTGACAAAGGTAAAAATCATGATTACTAATTTCACTAATTAATCTTCAGATTTGGGAAAGAAGACCCACTTTTAGAGGTATGGCTTTCTTTTACTAATAATGAACACTTCCACAGCCTTTTTCATCTACAGTGTTATCTACTGCCCATCCACAAGGCATGGCCGTGCAAGCAGTACAGCCCGAGCTCACATCATTACCCCTTCACCACTAAAGCTTTCTGCCGCCCAAGAACCAACTTTTAGAGGATGAAAAATATACTGGTGTATAAGAGGATAGCTTTTATGGATTTTTTTACTACATAGTTTTGCTTTAAAAAAAGAAGAAACAATTATAATGAGGAAATGGCCAGGCACCCTAAGGTAAGGAAGATTTCAGAAACAGTTCTGAATTTATCTAGTAAACTCAATGAAGGAACACTTATAATGCACTTTTATTAAGAGTATAAAAATGGATGCAAATATTGTGTCAGAAATGGGCTAAGAACTGAAAACAATACAAACTGTGTTTTTATGTGTGTTGAGCTACAGGGTTTGGGATCAAGTAACACAGCTCAAACTAAATTAGTAGGATAGGATAGGTCCATGGACAGTCACATTGGCAGCATGGAACCGTGAGCCATATTTCCTTAGTGAACCAGCTTGGATGGTGCTTCCCACTCAATATTTTACATGTATCATCTACCACAGAACAGATGTTAACAGCTGTACCTCAGAGTTCTCTCATGTCCTGTTCCTCCACCAGCATCCTTAACATCCCCAGGCTCCCAGCTGAGCCACTCCTGAAAACTCAGGGTTCAAAGTTTGGTGTGTGCATCTTGCAGACCTGATGGTGCAACCTTTTTCTTGTCTATGTAGACCCACAAATACCTTTCAAATAAGCATGTCACAATAAAATCTGGTGTTAACAGCAATACCCTGTTATTCAACATATTAATGAGGGAAAAGGCTGGAGTAGAAAAATGGATGAAATTGCATCACATCATTATGGCATGAATTTTTCCACTTTCTCTCCAATTTGTTACACAACTTAAAGCTTGAATAAGCAGGGACATCCTGAGAGCTGTGTGGGTGCTCTGTGCAGATATTCAGGGTATGTCTAAAAAATCTAGTTAAGAACAGTTTTAGCAGATCAACAATGTGTGAGCAGACGGTCTCTGCAACACCTACACAGTGGTCAACACGTTTAGAAAGCAAATGCCTACCCAAGGGCAATCGATTGGACTAATCAAGCATGCAAAATATAGATGACCTGGACACAGACAGCTGTCATTTGTCCTGTTTCTGTTTGAGGGCACTCAGAAACCCCCAAGAAAAGGGCTAATGCTGATAGGAGACTAGGAGGTGAGACATAAAAGCAGTCAGTTACTGCCAAAATCAGCAACATTAGCAGGTGTGTATTCCCTCATCTGCTTCTGAGGCAACCTGAGTAAGATCATTGTAAAGTTACAGGCAGGACACTATAAAATTGCATTGCAGTAATTACTGTACAGTACAAAGTCCTGTGTCCAGTCATTGTCTCAAGGTACCAAGGCTCTTTCTTTAGAGAAAAAGTAGATATAGAATCATTGCTATCAATTCTGTTCTGTGGTAAAATTACTGCATAGCATCCAGCTAAAGATCTTCATGCCTGTCTAAGAGAGGAATCTGACCTATTATGTTTTTCACAAGTATTGTCTTACGATCTTCATCCTTATTATCCCTCCTTCTCAGATTGATTTTATCATTTTATTTAGTGTGTTCACTCTTAGACAGGTATTAGTAGCAACCAACTGGCACAGAATGGCCATAAAATATTTCTCAGCATTTGCTTTGTTAAGTTAAGCATTAAGATGATTATGATTTTTTTTTTTTTTATCAGGAGCAAAACTGGTATGGCAAACTCCAAAACAATGGTATACCTGGCATAGGTATTTATGTGCATGTTTGTATGTTCTCCAAACAAGTGACGCATATTGAAATGTATTAGAGTGCACACAAAATAACATACTAAAATTATAATATCTATTTTTTAAAGCATGCAAATTGCATGCTTGTCTCAATAGTTTAGAAACAGATGGAGCGTTGTGTTTAGCACATTTCTTTAGAGTTTCTAAATCTGCCTGATGGGAATTCCATTACCTGCACCAGCTGCGCAGGTGACCTCTTTGACTTCCACTTGCTAGGCTCTGAATATATAAGACAGTGCTGGCATGTTTTTAACATAAAGTATATGCAAATATGGACATATTTGACATGTTGCTGTAGTGCCTATTTAAAATGTATGCCATCTGGTTTAACCCTTGCACCCATAATCATAAAATGTTTCAAACTCTTTGTGCAATAAAATGTTTCTATGTCTTTCTCTTGATTAATCTATTTTACTTTTTTGCATAATCAGAATCAATTAAGATTCCTTTTCACCTATGAGTCTTTTTTGTTTCTTTTCTCTGGGAAATGATATTACTGTACTCCTAAAGGTGAATTTTTCAGGCACTGAGTATCTAATTCCCTCTCTAGTTGCAAAAGCTCAGGAAGATCTTGAAAGCCTTCCACATTAGGAATCTTATTACACAAGAAATAAGATACATTTCTTGTTTTCATATAAATATAGCACACAAAACATTCCTTCTTTTATTTGAAAATGCTAAAGTGAATGTGTCTCTTTACAGTGTTTCAAAGATATCCTAAGGCTCCTATTGAAGAATTTCCTGCAGCTGTGTTAGTCTGTAGTCATTTTCGAGCTGAAAGTGACCACACACCTGAGACATTTACTCAGTTACACAAAAGACAAAATGCTTCTTTCCTAGGAGTATGAATAACCTGAGATCATATAATAGGCCTGATTTTAAGAAACCTCAAGTCAGTCAATTTCCTTTGATTTCAGGTGTTGACATGAGTATGGTTTTGAAGGAAGATATATGGCCCTAGTGAAGTTATGGTTGATTCACAGACAATAGGTTAATGACAATGTAGTCTTCCACAGAAAATCATAGAATCATGGAATGGTTTGGGTTGGAAGAGACCTTAGAGATCACCTAGTTCCAGCCCTCTGGCATAAGCAGGGACACCTTGCATTAGACCAGGTTGCTCAAAGTCCTATCCAACCTGTCATTCAATGCTTCCAAGGATGGGACATGACATCTTCAGGCAATCTGTTCCAGTGACCAGCCCACAGAAAAAAACCCTGTCCTTCCACTTGAAGCTGGTCTATGCACTGGCTTCTGATAGTTTAGCAGGCTACAGAAATAAGGAGACAAAATCTCTTTTGTCTTAGGTTGAGCAGGAAATGAAGTTT
>VYZP01050994.1:327-12721 GCA_013400635.1 Hypocryptadius cinnamomeus | reverse complement strand
TTTTTTTCCCTCTTTCTTTCTTACTTTTTTCTCCTTAAGCAAACTGAATAATTACAAGAGGAAAAAAAAAAGAGAAAGAAAAATATGTGCCTCATTTATATTTACTATCCAAGATTGGACTTCAGCTTGTGGGAAGTATGAAAGCTCCCCCAAGCTTTGAGTGCTCTGTTGTGCCCTGAGTGACAACTGCTGGCTGCTCCAAATTGGTGTTTAGGATTCTCCTGCTCCTGTTCACAAGTTTCTCTCTTGCATGGGCAATGCCCTCTTTAGTAATGCCAGAATTCTTCATGTGTCTTACAACAAGAAGTAGATCTGGTTTTCTACAGTTTCTGCAACAACTGCAGATATGTTTGTAGACCCCTAATGAGGCTGGGAGAGGATGAAGTAAATTTTGGATGGAATTATTTTAAGACACAGAAGCCCTTCACTCTGTACAGCAGAGATGATGTTGGTAAGAGACAAGGATCTGCAGAAATCAGGTTGGAAAGAAAAACAGCAGAGACAGAGATAGGCTGGTCAAAAGGGAGTGGAAATAATGAGTTATGGAAAGATGGGAGAATGGGCTGGAAACTGAAGGGTGGATAATCTGAACTGGAGGGCAAACACAGATAAACAGAAGGATGGATTTAATTGAAGTTAAGCAGAGTTGGTAATAAAGAACTAGGAAAAATGCTGTTGTGAGGAACAGGAAAAGGTGAGCGGGAAAATATGATGAGAGAAATAAAATTATTCCATTTATTGGGGAATATCTTGTAGTTTCTAAGAAATGATTTAATAATGGTGCCCCTTTTAGAAAGCTGAGAAGGAAGTAATAGTGAAAAAGCAATGAGGAAACATTTAACTAGATATTATTAAAAGTTTATTAGACATTTATTAGATATTATTTAAAGTTTATTTCTTAGTCTGTGTAAGATTTTAGCCACATAGCTATGGTGAAATGGCCAGCTAAGATCAGTAGCTGGTTTTAAATATCTCAGCATTAGAGTTTATTTTGTAGAAATGCTAGATATTATGTTTCTATTGTGCAATAATAGATAATAACCAATGGCAAAATATACCAAGTAGTATGTATGTATATTACTAAGTCGGCATGAAGAAACAATGGTACATTATAAATTAAATATAGATATGCCCAGATGGTCCCATACCTTCTCTAAAACCAAAGGCATAGGGAAATAGGCAAAAAGGATTTTGTTTTTTTCATCAAAAACTCCATGTATGTTCAGGTTCTTATTTATTTTGAAGTTTACTTTTTAAAGAAGATAACTTTATGGTTTGGGAAATGACTGGATGAGAAGACAAAATGTCTCAATTACACATTAAACTCTTAGGAAGTCACACCTGCATTCAAGACTTGAGTGTTAGAATGGCTCCAGTATCCAAAAAAGTATTGGGATTTATGAACATCTTAATACAACTAGGGTGATGGACTCCTTGGCAAAATATGGGGCAACAGGCCAATTCTCTACCCAATGGCTGTCTGTTTTCAAGACCTGCCTACAAACCTGTATGTGCAACTATGTCCCAGTGTCCAAAAAATACGTCATAGCCCCACTGAAGTGCATCAGATTCTTCTTCCCTGAAAATCATGATCTTATGTTAGAAAGAATTTTTCTCCCCACCCATTAGGATTTGAGGGAGAAGGTGTTGAGCCCACCAGTTGATACAGGATGATAATCTGCAGTAATCTCTATTGATTTAATCTATCATCTCCATTTTATCATTTTAGCATCTGAAACCTAGTCCGGTTTCTCTTGTCCACTTACTCCAGGGTTTTTGTGCCATGCACTGGTGAAACAGGAAGCTGAGGAGTCAAAATGCTCCCCATCAATGGGCTGCAATGGAGTGTATTCATGCCCTGACAATGAAAATCATCTCCTTCCTTGGCAGTACGTGCTGCTGGAGGCTTCTATGTGGTGTCATTTACAGCCGTGTTGTCTTTGTAGATTCCTGCTACGATGTAAGAACACTGATGAGTGGAGGGGAAAGGGACCAACCTTCCCCTTGCCATATGGGAAACATCTGTAAAGGGCAGCAGGGCTCTCTCTAAAGAAATGTGTTGTCATTTCATAGTTTCTTCAAAGTGTTACATAGACAAAAGGTATCAGCTTGAATTTTTACCATCCTTGACTGTCCCAGCCTCTGGAGCAAGACACTCACTGTAAAGCCAAAGTATTCTTTTAAATGAGACAGTCAGTAGTGTTTTAAACTGTCTCACCCCAAAAAAAAAAATGTAACATCCACTGGAAAAGTATAGAGTAGTCAAAGTACTCCAAAAATAAACAAAAGGAACAATATCATGCCCTTTTACTGTGGCCCCTTAACTCTAGTCCTCTGAGAGCAGTGCTGATTGATGTTAGTGATGCAACCTAAAAATTAATGTCAATTACCCAAAACAAAATGCACATAAGTGACTTCAGGGTCTGATTTCAGTCCACAAAAGCCAGGAAATTCAGAGCTACTGGAGAGACAAAAACCTGGATTTCACATTCCCATCTTACCAACTGCCATTCTTCTGGGGGGAAAAGGAGAAACAAAGGAAAAAGGAGTTACACCATTACAATAAATAATGTGATGGAGACAACAGTTCTCTCTTTGCCAAAGCCTGAATCCACTGGGTCCCATTAGCTTTAAATCCAGAAACTGCAATGTGTTCTAGGTTTGGGGCTCAGTTACTTCCCTACCACCTTTCTGCTTTTTTAAAATATGAACTCCTTTATTGTTTTAGTTAACAATAACATTTAATGAGACCTAACTAACTCTTCATTTACAGTAATTATATAGTGTTCTTTCATTTCCAGCCACTGGAAGTGGGGATGTTGCTGTAGCCCATATTATCTATTTGATACAGTAATTGCACATCCAAACAGGATCGACCCCGCACTCTGATAAATGAACATGCAGTAATCGAGATGTTCTGGTGTCAGCATGAAAACAAATCAAAATGTTCTAACATCAAAGTACGTATGAAAAAACTTCCATACAGGATTTAAATATTCCTCGATGTTATTAAAAAAATATGGGCTGTGATATCATGAAATGCCCATGGTGGGGTTACAAGCGAGTAATCCATCTCCCTATTCCTAAACCCATATTTAGTGCTGAACAATGGCAATCAGCCAGAAGAATCTCGTGGCCTGGCCAGTTTGTTTCAGACAAGTATCACTTTTATAGATGTGCATATAAATGTGTGTCTCTTAAACTGGATACAAGGGAAAAAGATAGGATGCGGTAAAGAAGAAAAGAGAGTTTGATGTGATGGGTCAGACCGCTGAGATATTGTTGATGGCATTGGTCTGTCCTTGCATTTCAAAATAAGTTTCATTTAAATAACATGTGCCATAGTAAGTGACATGTGAAATTAGGTCTGTGGAGGGGTTGTATAGCATGAAGGTTCTGAGTCAGCCAAGTTATTTCATTTGTTTCACAAAGTAAACATTATTTGCCCAACCCCCACCCACAACCAATCAGTCAGAAAACCAAAAGGAATTTTTAGTCACTTCTAGGAAGGACATTTTGGAATCCTATTATTCTCAGCAACCATCCAGTGTCCCTGGCACGACCTATTTGCCCAAGATGTTAGGCAGGTGAGAAACAGAGGGACAGAAAGACATTTAGAAAGATTAAAGATAATTTGAGCTGAACATTAGAGAGACTTGAAGTCTATGTCCACTTGTAAACTGACTTTTCCAACATATGATTGTGGATATAATGTTATTTAAAAAGTATAATGTAATGAAAAGCCTTCCCTTCCTTGGGATCCCAAGTTCCTTGGCTCATTCTTGCAGCTCATAACTTGCCCAAAACTCTCTGAAGGTGCAGTGAGGGCTCTCCTCTGTGCAGGCTGCCCAGCACAGGAGCCTGTGAGGCTTTGGGCAGTGTTCCCACACTCCCAGTGTACCACTAGCATGGTTTGTGCTCATCAGACCATGCTAAACACAGGAAGGAGTTTGTCTGTCCTGCAGGTGGGAAGTGCTGGGGAGAGCAGGGCCGGGCCATGCAGCGTGAGTGGTGGCCAGGAGGGGAGGTGCCCTCTTCACGTGTCCCAACTCACTCCTTTACAAACAAAGCCATCCCCAAGTCCAGCTCCTCATGTGCTCAGCATATTTCAGCACTGAGATCAAATTGCAGGAGATAGTGAGCGTGGCCACCATCACCCAGACCCTGTCAGGATCTGGTGTTTCTCATAAATCATAGAATCCTTTTGGTTGGAAGAAGCTCTCTAAGATCATTGAATCCATTAAGCCAGCACTGCCAAGCCCAGCACTAAAACCAGTCCCTAAGTGCCACATCTACATATTGACCCCTTCATTCTTGTTACCCATTTTTTCTTTTTCTATTTGCTTTGTATATATTGAAGAAATCAGTCATTCATACTCCTTTGTTTTACAAATCCTCATGCTTAAGTCTGGCTTGAATGGGATAAATATGTCATTACTTTGCTGAGGCTGGTCCAATACTTAAATGGGTTGTGACTTAAGGGAGAAGCATCCTTCTGTGATTATCACCAATTACTAATGAAGTGTTAACTGTCCAAAGCAATTAACTGCTCTGCTTTGTATTTTTTACAGACATATTGCATTCTTTGCATAAGGAGTAGGACATCCTGCATGTAATTAAAGGATAAGCTTTAATTTCCTAAATTATAAATGCTTGCCATCATCAAAAATCAAATACCTGTATCAATACATGCCTGGAATAATGTTCTAATTAAGGATAGGGCTTTGTTTTGAAGGATAGGGGCGTTTGGCTTTCATACTTAGTGAACTATTTTTTAAGTTTGGATTTGATCCTGATTTTCAGAAGTTCAGGAGGGACCAGGAAACCTATTTTGATTCAGGGCTATTTCTAATATAAATGTCATAAAACCTGGTAGTGTGTAATAATTTATTCTGCTGCTAAAATATTGGTTTAACTGGTTAAACTGCCTCAGCACTTGGATTTTTTCTCCAGCGTGTTGCAGAAATACATGTGAAAGATCGATTGGATGCCATTCTGCAGCCTAATCCTAGGTAATTTATTCAGTTTTACCTGAGAGAAAGGTCCAAATATATATATTCTTCTGGTTTTAATCAGTCTAACTACAATTGATTCAACTTTTGCCTGAATAAGGAGCGAGTAAAAACTGAGCAAGAGCCTCAAGATTTGGCTCTTATTCATTAACCTCAGGGCAGACATCATTTTGTGTGATTTTTAAGCTATTAAAATGTTGGTTGGCTTCCATTTGAGCTCAAATTCCTAATATCACCAAATAATTATGTGTAGATGATGAAATGAAAAAACAGGCATGTAGTCTCCAAACACGTTTCAGTCTGGGTGGCTGAAATGGCTCATAACATTCAATGCATGAAAATGGGGTGGATTGAATAAATTAGCAGAATCACAAAAGGAAACCACTATAGGAAATAGTTTTACATGTGTAATCACTGAAATACTCTAGTGAATGTGTCAATCTGTACTAAATAAATATATTTGTTTATAGACATGTTCTGTATTAGCTTCCACTCTTTCACAGCACTTTGCCAAGCAAAATCCCACTAGAAGTAGGATGTTCGCACCCGAGTAGGAGTTTCTTGGATAAATATTTTTTCTATATTGAGACCAAAACCACTTCTACAAATTTCAGACTTTGATTGAAATAGTATATTTCTTTTGCCTCTTTTTTTTTTCTCTTCCCCCCCACCCCCCCCATCTTCCCATCTCCTTCACTGACAACCACTGATGCATTACCTTAATTCCTCTTACCTCCCACCGCTCCGATGCGCCAGCGCCCCTCTGCAGACAGAGCACATCAGTCAGGGCTGAGCAGGGCAAGAAGTGGCCACACCCCGGTGCTGCCACCAGCAAAGGGCCTCAGAGCCTGAGAAAATTCCTCTCTTCACAGACCTGAACTGTTGGTTGGGCTCTCGTTTCCCCACTGAAATGCTCTGTTGAATCACAGAGAGCAGGGGTGCTGTGCTCTCTGCAGAGAACATTTGCAAGATGCCTTCAGGAGGTGGGGGAGAAGTGTGTTGCAAAATGTCATTAGATGCTGCTTTTCATTAAGATTTCAACAGTTTTAAGGGGAAAATGTAGGTGAACTCTGTTGGTTTGCCCAAATAATTAAATTTCAGAGTAATGCCCACTCCTCCTATGCGATAGCTGCCAAATTCAGTAATGTTTCTATACATCTGGTATTTTATCCATTACAATGGAAGGTAAAATGCAATGAAAATAATAATTATGGCATAGTATACAGTGTATTCAAAGTATTGTGCATTAGCCCTGTAATCAAGCAATCCTCAAAAAAAAAGTTTTTAGTGAGTGATAGTATTTCTGTTTCAAAGGCAGGGGAAATAGAAGCTCAGAGGCTCTAAGTGGTTTGTCTGAGGCCACACAGCAAGTAAGTGTCAGAGCTGGGAGCAGAGCCCAGCCCTGGCTCCTGCCCTTGTACTCAGAGACTGTACCACACCATATTGTTTCCAAATAAATTTGCTCTTTAGCTGCTATGCTGAGGTCATGAGCAGTGGTGGCACAGAGGGGAAATTTAACCTCTTCTGTCACTTCCTACAGAAAAAACCCTGAGCTTCTACAGCAGTAGAAGAAAACCTTAAAAGGTCGAATAAAGGCATCCCTGGAGATGGGGAGCCATCCAGGTTGTTTGGTGCTGAATTGCACTCAGGCTATGCGAGTTTTTATTGTTAGGAGTATATTTTCACATGGGAGTGATGTGACTGTGCAGTGCCCTGAGTCATAAACCAGAGGTTTCAGTGTCCAGTCATATCTAAAGTCTCAAGACTTCCAGTTTTAATTTAATTCTCAGACATAATAAAGTTCCTTGTGTACATTATTGTTGCCATGCAGCTAAAGCAGTGAGTTGAGGCACATCAGGAGAGGCGAGTTTGACCCTTGAGCAACTCCAGGTGTTATGACCAGTTTAACATGAGGCAGTAAAAATACAAGTGAACTAATTGCACTGCTCATGAGGACATCAGGGACACTCGGGAACCACTGCATTTCCAGTTGGTGAGGGGATTGAGCTCTCCTAATTATGCTGGATTCCAGCAGGTCATATCCACCAAGGTCTGGTGCCTCGTGGAGACCTGCTGTGTTCTTCACCAGCAGTGTGTCCTGGGCACACAGTTATGGGCTATTAGACCCACAGCAAGAGGAACTTGCTGGATTTCAACTTTCTCCACAGGAGAAGCAGCTGATGCTGTCCAGGGAAGAGGGGTGATGGAGCCCTGCTACAGGTTGTGCAGCCTGGGGGAAGGGATTTCTCCCCTGACTGTGAGTGGAGAGCAGTGTGTGGTTGAAGTAGGGCTCAGAACAGGAATTTCCATCAGTGCGCAAAGCAGCGTCGCCTTTCCTCTGACAATTAAAAAGGGTTTCTTGCTCTCAGACAAATAAAGCCCATTAAAGCTGGTGGCAGTGATGGGAAAGACTTTGTGAAAATATGTTTGTTTTGCAAAGCTGGCTGCCAAGTATTGTTTTATAGTTCCGGTTTTTCCTTCTTTCTCCACTATTTACAGTACCCTCTGAGAGACTTAAAATGATTCCTCTCTCCCCACCAATTTTGTTCTTTTTTCTCTTGGCAGACATTGGTACCCCACTCCCACACCCCAGTTCTTGCTGCAACAGAAGCCATGATCCTTTTGCCTTGTTTTTCTTTTTTACAATACCAGCCCAGCCCTGAGAGCAGCATTTTCTGGTTAACTGCAGCATTGCAGTTTTGGCCAAATACACTGGAGGACAGCAGTACAAGCCCTACATTTTGTTCTCCAGCCATTGGTGGTTCTGCACAGGGTGTCTGAGAAATTAATTTGGTCCTTTTTTCCAGTGATCCTACATTTCCATGAGCCTTGGGAATGTCATTTATCCCAGAAGCAGAAAACAACAATCCAACTTTTTTGTTGGATAGCTGAGATCTAGACTATGTTCTTTAACAGACTTGGATGATATATCCTATATATGTCCCATTCTTGTACACAGCAGCCCAGTGTTACAAAATTATTTAAAAAGTTTATGCCACTGGCAGATAAAAGGTTAACCAAAGCCCAGAGCTGACTTTGCTGGGAAGCATTTTGTTGATGGGTGGTTTATTGGAGTAGTGCTTTTATCAATGTGTGATGTTCATGGGCGCCTACATGAAGCATTCTTGTGATCTCCAGCCCCTTCCTGAGGGTGGGGACTCTTGGCATGGACACTGCTGCTGTCCCTGGTGTGTCACCAGGCTGAGGACTCAGGGAACAGACCTGAGGAATGCAGCTGTTGGTGCTTCTTACACCTGGTACAGTGAAAGCCGAGGGACAGATAGACCCAAGGCAAGAACAGAAGTGAAGACATGTCTGGTCACTCCAACCATTCTGACAAAGGAAGATGAAGCAAGGACTTTGTTAGTGAAAGAGGTAACAAAGGACGTTACTAGTGTAAGAAGAATAATCAGAAGATTGTGATTCTGAAGGGGACAGGGACAAAGGGGTTGGAGTGGAAAATTTTTTTGAACGTAGTGACCTATAAATACTGGTAAACTGGTGTCATAAACTGGCTCTGCTTTGCTGGTATAAGTGGAGTCCATGTCACTCCATCCTCACAAATGATTTCCTGGGATCTAGTGTAAGCACCAACGTGCTTGTGCTTCCAGGGGAACTGTTACGGTATGGATAAATGGATGCTGTAGCTCTCAGCATAGTGGTCTGGCCTCATCATAAACAAAATCCATGAGATTTCATGGCGACAGCAGGGCAGATCAGCCAGAGCATCATACAAGTAAGTCTGTAACGTGCTATACTTGGGTGTCCATAGATACATATTTGGGGTGTGTTATTCATTCATGACCATGTACAAGACATTGCTAATATAATGTGCTCTCTCATCCTTTGAGTTATATCAGACATCTGTGCTTTGGCTACTGATTAAAGATGGGTTTGTGGAATTAGAGCCCTCAGTGCTATTGTTGTAAATTGGAGGGAGAATTATCCATTATATTTCTTTTGTAACATGGATGCACTTTTGATAAAGAGAGTTTATATCCACACAAATTTATTTAAACTTAAACAGAAGCAATTCATTCTAAACAACACGTGGATTTTCTTTTTCAAACAGTGTTGCTTATACTTTGCCTCTTAAACTAATTATTATTTTAATCTCCAAATAAGCTGACACTTTGCATGGGGTTCGTCTGTTCAGGCTGGGATAAATTAGAGGAGCAACCTTTTAATCACAGGGGTTTGAATCTAAATGTTTTTATGTACAAAGAGTTATGAATCTGTCCGGGGTGACATGTTTGATATTATGGCAAGCTAATGAAATTTCAAAGTTAACATTTCCCAAATAAAATGGAAAGAAGAGACAGGGAGAAAAGGAGCAGATTCAAAATTAGAGAATATTGGTAGTTTATGGGTTCCAGGTTATTTGGAATGGAATGAAAGTTAATGCTACATCCTTTTTTCCATCCTGCCAGCCAGTGTCTGATCCAAGAATGTCTCTTATTTAAAGAGCAGGGCTCCCTCCACTGTTCTTAAATAAAGGCTCTCACTGTCTGAGATCCAACCCTCCCCAATTTTCACAGTAACATTGTAAGGCTGCATGAAGAGAATTATTTAATGGAAAGAAGTTTTGCATATGATTCCCCTATCACAAACCTGCTCAAGTCATATGGTGTGATTTACATTTATGCAAATTTCAGAGAATAGAGTAAAATTACCCAAGGCAGAAAGGACCGTGGCATGTCACAAACAAGATGTGCCTATTTGCATTTATGTTTGCTAATGAAGTTCAGCCAGGGCTTGCTCTTTGATTTGGATGTCTCTGTCTGCCATTCTATTTTATGCACTGTAATTAAACCACTTGCCCACACACATACAAGAGGACACCAAGAAAGGGAGACTTCAAGTTTTATAAATGCTGTTCTGTAACTCTCTTACACAGGGTCTATAATTCAGGATTTAACATCTCTAAGTGATACAACAGGCCTGCAGTGTGACATTGTGCTTAACTTTAATGCAAGGAGAGCTGCAGACTTAAACCAATGTAGGATTTGGCCCAATAAACTTTGGTGTCTCAGGTGCCCACTGGACATGTTTTACCCCAGAGTTTCCAAATTTTATCCCAAATAAAAATTAAGCCTCAGCCCACTCAAAAATCACAGCTGTTTCTTTCTCCTGCCAAAATTTTTCTTTCTCATCATGCTACAGCTGTGAAATCATGCACTAGTGTAAATTGTTAACTGGAAACCATTTCTAGCTGAGGTGCCTATTCAGAAGTTTTGGTATTCTAATCTGCTCTGTTCTCTCATTGAGGAGTAATCACACATCTTCATGTTTGGTTGGGACTTGTTTCTGTAAATCATAGAATCCCAGGCTGGTGTGGGTTGGAAGGGACCTTAAAGATCATCCAGTTTCCAGCCCCTACCATGGGCAGGGACACCTTCCACTGTCCCAGGTTGCTCCAAGCTGCATCCAGCCTGGCCTTGGACACTTCCAGGGATGGAGCAACCACTACTTCTGTATTGGTTGGATGGTGGGCAACCTGTGCCAGGGCCTTACCATCCTCACAGGGAACAATGTCTTCCTAATACCCAATCTAAACTTACTCTCTTTCGTTTTAAAGCAATCTTCCTAGTCGTAAATTGCTAATAAACATAATTAGCTATCCCTTGAATTGTCCTATGAGCTCTTCAGTAAGCTGTCCCATTTCATGGGACCTACTGTGAGGACAGGAATTCTGCTACCCTTTTCTTGGAGTGGTTCTTTTTGGTGCTTCATAATGACACTACAGGGCTACCACTACAGGAGAGAAATGGGACTGAAAACAGAGTAGAAAATGGATGATTTTTCATGAAATTTGAGGATTTGCTTGGCCAAGTTCCCTTGTTCCATGCTGGCTTTTTAAGCTGTTAGTTTTTCCTTCTTTCACCAAACTAAGGGCAAAGCAAGATGTTGCTTTTAGGCAGTTGACAGCAGTGAGCACTGCCCATCTTTTCTGATTCATTGTGCCTCCTTTCAGATTGCTAGAAAAAAGCCTGCCTTCATTGATTAAATAATGATAGTGTTGCCAGAGAGGATCTGATGTTAGAATCTAAAGTACTTTGACAACTTGAAGGAGCAACATTTCCAAGGGAGCATTCCTGTATAGAGGATGTCTGAGCAGATTCTTCAGAAGATGTTTTCATGGGGTAGAATTGTAGAATGGTGGGGGTTAGAAGAGGTGTTAAAGATCTGGTTCTAACCCCACTGCCATGGGCAGGGATGGACCCACTAGGTCGGGGTAGGACTGGGAAGTGAGGACCAAGAAGCAAAATCATCACAACTCTGCCCTAAATGAGAGCAGGTGGTAAGAGTGTCCTGGACAAGATGAAGGTCATGTTTCTGCTTTCACATTGACACAGCCTGTGCAGCCTCTGGCTCTGGTTGGCAGCAGTCTGTCCTTTCACCTTGAAGGAGGTCAGAGAAAAGGAAGAAAAATCCTGTCATGTGATATCAAGGAGCAGGAAGAGTTTCTGTGAGAGTTAGATTAGCCAAATAAGGTCAGATCAGCTTTTCAGGGCATGGAAGCCATTCTGGGAAGGCAAACTGTCTAATTTGTGCCAGGTTGGGTGATTCCCCATGTCTGAAAGTTGGTCTCTTGAGCACTTCTGCACCTATTGGGTACAGCAAGTGTCTTGCAGAACTTCAACCACAGCAGGAAAAGTCAAAGCACAGCCTGGTAGTAAATTTTGAGAGAGAACACACAGAAAATTTGGATGCAGTAGACACTTTTCCAAAAAGGGCTCCAGGAGGAACCATGGGCTTATGTTGTCTCTTTACAGCAAGACATATCCAGCAAAATGGATACAGCTATTTTAATCCCACATCAAGAGCCTGCATCATTCTCTATCTGTAATTCTGAGCCAAATAATCATATTTTTAAAAAAATTAAATTTGGATGCTGCCAAAGTGGCATAAAGCACCCAGAAGTGTCATCCAAACCCTCTAAATTATCCCCAACCACATTAAATGTCTGCCACATACATCTAAACTCTTGCAAGGGCACTTGCACACGTGACTTTTATGAAAAACATCTTGCTGTTTCTCTTCATGATTCTTGGCATGTAAAGATCTGTCTTTCAGTATCACAAATTCAGCTGTATAGATCTTAAAGATATCTGGTATAACTCAGAAAGATGGGATGTCTGTAAAATACTTTTCCTCTGCATAAAAGCATTTTGGAGGTTAACTTTTATTATCTAGTAATGTATCAAAATGAGAATGAAGTGTTATCTCGTTATGGAATGGGATGAATCAAACTCCCTCCTCTGAAATACTGATTTTCAAAACAGTTACCTTTATGCTGAGGTTGAAGGTACGAATGGTTTCTGGGTAAAATGGTTCAATTTATGGCTCAATTCCATAACAAAACATACATATCTCGGACT
>VYZP01050988.1:10181-25383 GCA_013400635.1 Hypocryptadius cinnamomeus | reverse complement strand
TCTCCAAGGAATGTGGGTTGTGGTCCCCAGAAGTCCTAGGGGAGGTGGGTATTGTCCTAGAGTTGAGGAACAATTTGGAGGCCTCCCTTCCCTCCATGGGTTTCCCTTCTCCAATGGTGCAGGGGACAAGCTGGGTTTGGGATAACAACACTGTCAGGATGTCCAATGTCCTTCCAGTAAAATCCTTTGGAATGTCTTTGAAGGGTGAAAGCAGTGACTGGGGAGAGCAGGGCCTCCTCTGAGCTGCTGCTCAGCAACGTGCAGAACCTGATTCAAGCAGTCCAGCATGTCCTGAGGGCGGCCGAGGCAGCGTGTGTCAAAGTGAGTCCATCATGGAATCAATCCTGGAATTATTTGGCTGGGAAGGGTTGCTCCAAGCCCCATCCAACTTCGCTTTGAGCAGTTCCAGGGATGGGGCAGCCACAGCTTCTCTGGGCCAGGGCCAGGGTAATTCCATGCTGTGGGAGTTTCTCATCCAGGTCTTTCTATGGGAGCTGGGATCTGGCTGCTGTGGGACTCCAGCTGGAGCAAATATTCCTCCTGGAATACTTTCACTTTGTGCTTGCCTCATGTCCAAAGCCCACCCTGCATCATCCCAGGCACTGACTGTCCTTGAAGTCACCTTTACCTGGTCCATTCCCCACTTACTTTTTGGACCATAGAGCACCTTTATTTGGAATTAGTCCATGCTATCCTCTTTATTCCCAAAAGCCAAATTCCCAAGAGTTTCCCATGCAGCTGCCATCTACAGCCACCTGATCTTACTGTAAAGTCCGTGGGAGCAGATTTTTCCTGAAAACGACTGGGAAACAACTGCAAACAACACCAGCCTCTCCCTGAGGCAGCATTTCCATCTGAATCCTATCCTCCTCTATAATCCTACAGCTTTTCCTGGGATCAGCATCTCTTTTTTGAAGGAAACAGATTTTTTAGAATCCCATTTTCTGAACAATCAGCCCCAAGGGTGACAAAGCTCCTCCTGTGCTTAATTAAATTTAGCACTTCCTCTATTTGACCATTTTTCACTTTGCTGATTGCTGAATTAATTAATTAATTAATTAATTTTGACTATCTAGATCCCAAAGTCCCTTATGACCTGGAAATTTCCCTTTGGAAAATTCCCTGCTTATCAACCAACTGCCCTCCTTTCCTCTCCCTGTGAGAAGCTTTTGAAGCATTCTGAAGCATTAAGAGGTAGCGATGCCGTGTGGATCACGCACACATTGGCACATCCAGACTTTTCCATAATTTAGGATGCACAGGGATGTATTAAAGCAATTCCTTTGTCCAACAGGGTTTGCGACAACCCCCAGCAGACCCTGAAGAAGAAGAAGTTGCTGCTTTCTGCCAGCAGTGGAGGAAAAACCTGACACAGCACAGAGCCAAGGAGGCTTTAAATTCCGACCGGGATGAATTAGGGCTCCGGAAAACTCGAGGGGCAAAGGCTGAGCCCACCCTGATGTCTCTGGTGCAAGAGCAATCCCCTCGGAGCAGGAATATCCCAAAGCATCCCAATCCTAGGAAAGGACATACAGTTATGGACAGACATCTGTAAATCCAGAGAGGGGCTCCTTGTCCCAGTGGCGTTGGAAGCAGAGGAGGAACACTTCACAGTGTGAAGGATTGATGCTGGAGTTTTTCATTGTGGCAGGAAAATCTTGGAACAGGCTTCGTGGGAAGGCCAGGAATCTTCTGGTGAGTGTTTTACCCCCAGGTGGTGAGATGGGATGGACGGGGCTCTGGAGAATCCTGATCCAGTGGGAGGTGTCAGAGGTATCCCTGCCCATGGCAGGAGTGGAATGGGATGAGTTTAAGGTCCCTTCCCACCCAAACTATTCCAGGATTCTGTGATCCAGAAATGCTCAGGTTTTGTGCCATCTTTCAGCCTTTCCTCCTTCACATATCCAGGGGTACAGCAGTGAGGAATGTTTTGTCTCACCTGCTGCCCCTGAGCCTGCAGATTTCTTCCCAAAATCCCACTCAGCACCAGGATTCTCTCCTATCCAGAGTAAACATTCAATCCCCAAGATCACCTACCTCACACTGCTGCTCCTGTATGCTGGCTGTCCACGTCCATCATTCCCAGCCTCAGGATCATGAGCTGTCCGACGGAAACACTGCTCCATGCTGGAATTCTGCAGGAGAGGTGGAAGGGAGCCTCCCCTGTGGAATACACAATCCAACACCACAGCAGATCACAACTGGCTCCATAGTGGCTGCAGCCCATTCCAGCCCACCGTGGTGTCCCACCTGCATCCCAACCACCTTCCCCAGACCAGAAATTCCATTACGTGCGTGGCAGCAAGGAATCTCCTCCGTATTCCAAGAAAAAGCAGCAGCAGGCACACTGCAGAGTCTGGGAAGGTATCTGCAATGGATAAAGCAGAGGAGAGAAGGAGAGAGGAAGGCAAGAAGGAAATACACATGGAGACAACAGGCTGTGAAGACTCACAGGCCTTTGTATCCATGTCCTATTTCCACACTGTTTTTCCCTGCTGGCTAGGTTTTTTGAGGAAAACCTTGACCAGCCACACCAGTGAGTAGATGAAGAAATAACAGACTACTAATAATCGACTAATTGATTACTCCAAAATAGCAACCCAGTTCCATGTCTATTCTCTATTTCTGCTACACAAAAAAAAAAAAAAAATCATAAAATTAATGGAATTCCTGCTCTGGCAAATCAGGAAGGCAAACTGAAACCACGAATGCCTTCAGAGATGCCTCCTCTGCTGTGCAGGAATCACAGGCTTCCCTTGGCTCATCCATGCAAGGCAAAATCTCAGAATTTGGGATAAACACTCTGCTGTCCCAGTGGAAACACCACTTGGCCAACAAACAAAAGGAAAATGTCCATGACCATCACTTGGCCAAGGGAAAAACAAGAGAAAAAGGTCCACCAAGGAAGAGACTTAAAGCAGAGAAATCTTCCAAAGGGGTGGGAAGCAGATGATTGATTGAGCAGCCGGCACATTTTTATTGGAAAAGCAGCTGGCTAGGAATGACTTCACTTCCTCTGGAGATAAAGCAGCCCCAGGAAGTCTGGAGGACAGTTGTGCTCTCCCATGCAAAACCTGGGGAATTCAAGACATGCAGGATGTTCCATGATGGAAAATGGCAACTCTCTCCATGAGACCTTGGGATCAGGTACAAGGTTATGTTAGAACCCCACAAACCATCCCAAAAAGCCCAGCTTTAGTCCCCCTCCTCCCAGCTGCCACTGTATGCACACGGAGTCGTCTCCAGGAATTAACTGTACCCTTTTTAATTGTTTTGTTAAAAATGTCGTCGAGACACCATGAATACAAGTACTGCAGTTACAGCCATACAAAAAAAGCAATACAAATTAAGCAGCTGAATACAAAAATACGTTGAAATACATGAACACCACAATGGAACTCGGAGCACTAAATCCCAATCGTGTAGGCGTGGAAAAAAATTAAATAAAAACCTTTTTTTTTCCGTATTAGACAATGTAGTTTTCTCCACTTCGAACAGTTACTTTTGCTAGTTATGTACTTCACAATTTCTTCTATGTACAGCATAGAATAAAATACTTTTAAAAGATATGACATTTTTCATCCTCAATATGTGATATAGTCTCTTTTACACTAATATTGACTGCAGGAATAAAAACTGTCCGTGTCTTACATCAACTCATTGGAAAAGGAGGAGCGACGCTTTCCTTTGAATTCAATTCCGTGAGGTTTTCCATCAGTTCAAGGGTTTGGCAGTCCTGGAACGGCATCTCTCCCGGGAATTCATGTACATAATATTGCTTGGATCTATACAAATGTGGCAATCAGATCTAAGTGGTAGTTGGGAAAGAGGCAGCTCACACATATACAGCTCTGGGAATTTTCCATGACTTATTTACAATGAAAGTGCTTTTCTCAGCTCTAACACGATCCGGGGGGATTGGTTTCCTTTCTACAGGTCAATTATTAGTCTCCCTGAAACTGGAAAGAAAAAGGATTCTCTAGAAAATACCACAGCTTTGCAAACACTCGAGCGTACTGGAGAACTGCGTGTGGTTCGGAGATTAGCAGCTGAAAAGTGGTGGGAATTATAATTTAAAAATAAATAAAGCCAAAAGAGGTAACCCAGGTACAAAACAGCAGAGAACTGCAATACCCACAACGGTAAAAAGACTCCAAAGCCGTCTGCTAACAAAACGGGGAAGCAGTTGGATCGAAAGTCTTGAAAACATCTTTTAAGGATTTATCATCCGACTCCCCGTTGGGATCGCTCTCCGGGGCCTGCGTTACCTGTCCGGGCTGCCTCACCTGCCTGGGGTCGCTGTACTGGGGCCGGATTAATCCCGACAGAGCCTGGATTGGGAGATTATGGACGGCAGGGGCAGCGCTGGAGTGTTTAGCCTGAGATTTAGTGGTGCTGTTTGCCTTGTCCGAAGCAGCTTCTGCTGATCCTTCCGTGGGTTTTTCCGTGTTGGATGCAGCCTTCTGCTGGGACGCATCTTCCGCAAGACTCGGCTCATTTTTACTGGAATTTTTCAAAATGCTTTTTTTCTGGTTCTCTCCATTCTCTCCCGAACTGGCTGGAGCCGTGTCCGAGGATGAGCTGTGATCCCTGGGATCGTACAAACTGATCCCGCTCAGGATGGAGCCGGGAGTTCCCAGCCTAACACCACTGGATGATAATTTGGGCGCATAGGGAGGCAGAGCATCGGGGTCGGATTTCGGAGTCGTGGCTTCCGAGGGCTGGGATGAGCTGGCAGCAGCTCTGGCGAGCCGGGGGTCAAACTTGGGAGGGTGGGAATCCTTCCCGACTCCGTGGTGAGCGTCTGCACTCGACAGTCTGTGGAGTCTGGGATCAACGTTCTTTTGCAAGCGAGGATCCCCCAGTTTGCTGGAGCTACTGGCATGGGAATCTGTGGATGGATCCAAGTAGCCACCCCGGCCCACAAGGCTGTTTTTGGCCTTGGCAGCCAGCCGGGGATCAGCTGGCATCGCGTTGGGGTGTGGATCGTTCTTCAAATTCCGCAGTTTATTCAGTCTCTGGTCAGCAATGAGTGGAGGGAGAGGTAAATTGATGGAAGAGACGGGGTCGGGTTTAGGCAGAGGGATTGGGAGCAAGTCCTCGGGGGCCCACACAATGTGCTTGGCAAAGTTGGGTTTCATCAGGGTCACATCCATCTTAATGTGGCTGAACTGCCGCAGCTGGGAGCGGGGATCCCGTAACGTGACGCCCGGCAGAGGTTCCAAGGGAATGAGGAAAGCTCGCTCCCTCAGCTCCCTCTCCGAGTCCTCCTCATCATCATCCAGCCCTTTCTGCTTGACCTTCACTCCGGCGTGGGCGTGGTGCAAATCCAGCTTGGCCCCGGCCAGGGAGGGGCCGGGATGGCCGCCCTCGCTGACCTTGTGCATCCGTGGATCGCGGGCCAGCCGGGGATCCAGGGACGCCGACTCCGAAGGCTTCCTGGGATTGGGCCTTGGAGAGGCCCGGAGTCTGGGGTCAGCAGCCTGAGGCCCCACACCTTTGTCTTTTGCCAGCCTGGGATCCGTAGGCATCCCAAGCATGTGCTGCTCCGTGGAATGTTGTTGTCGATTCCTGAAGTTTTCGCTTTGTTTCTTTAAGGTTTTGAGGATTGATTTAACACTGCTCCCCTCTTCCTCCTCACTACTGGAATACCAGTTGACGTTGTCATCTAAAAACAAAGAAATGCCACAAAATTTAGACTATTCCAGCAAATAATTCTTACAGGATCCAACACTCCCTAATGGGAAACTCCTCAGTAAAGTCAAACTGAAAAGATCTGATATTAAATCTCTCCCAGTGTCATAAAAATCACAACCTCAAATGACCAAAATCCATTTAATCAAAGAAATGCCGTAACACAAAAACCTGGAGGTAGTGAAGATAGAATGCAACACAGCCTGGGAGTGTCTCCATATCCATCAATATTAATTTGGGAAAGTAACCTGCTTTCAAACAATCCTTATTGGTACTGGTAAAAAAAAATATCTAAAATCTGAGTCTTGACAGGAGAAGGAAAAGTGAAATGGCCCCTTGCACTGGTCTTTAATCCAGGTAAACTTCAAATTTGCTGCCTTACTTAACCCAAATCCCAAAGGAGAGGTTGAGATTCGAGAAAGGAAGAAATTACAGTATTTTATTTTAAAGGATATCAGAGAAGGAAAATGGTGCTCTAGAGGAAACAGATCAAGAGGTGGAACTGAAGAAACAGGACAGAGGATGCACTTCCAGTCCTGGCAGCGAGAAACAACCTGCCTGGTCCAACAAGGGACTTTCCAAAGTAATTATCAACCAAAGGACCTTTTAAAAGTGCAACTAGATCCAAAAATTATTCACTGGAGCGAGGATGGACTGAACCTACACTAAGATCCTAGAACAAGCTGGGAAGAAGAGCTGAAAATACTGAGCTGCTGCTGCTTCCAATAACTATTCCCAGTAACTGTGAACAGTGACATGACGTGAGTCAATGTCAACCCATTTGTTGACTACAGCCATTAAGTATGATGAGAATTCCAACCAAATCCTGCTCACCTTCATCTTTGCTCATGGCCCTCTGGCCCTGGCTGCTGGCAGAGTCTCCATCCCGTTGGTGCTTCTGGCTGAGCCTCACATACAGGGCCTTCTGCATGGCTGGCAGGAAATCGGGCACGTTGATGCCCTGGTTGTGGCCCATGTGGCCACCCATGCAGTCCGACTCACTCCCACCTGGATGTGACTCCGGAGCCATGAGGTGAGCCTGGTGATCTGTGAATTCTCCATGCCATGCTCCATCTGCAGGACAAAACTCCAGTTAGCAGTTATCCTAGAGAAATGTTGACAGCTATAAACATGGAATCATGGAATGAACTGGGTTGGAAAGGAGCTTAAAGGACATCCAATTTCATGCCATGGCAGAGACACCTTCCCCTATCCCAGGCTGTTCCAAGCCACATGCAACCTGGCCTGGAACACTTCCAGGGATGGGGCAGCCACAGCTTCTCTGGGAAAACTCTGCCAGGGTCTCCCCAACCTCACAGGGAAAGATTTCTTCCCAATATCCCATCTCACCCTTAAGCATAACATGACTTAACAACACAACTGAACAGCACCAGCTGAGAAAGCCAGAACACTGAAGACATTCCAGAAAGTTTCTATCCAAAATTCATCCAGCAGATGTCCTTACCTCCAGAATTATTGGCTGGCTGGAAGTTGTGTACAGCTTGGTGGGAATAATAGTTGTCGTAGAAGTCAGCCGGGTTCTGCATGGGCTCGTACTCCCCGGGCATCTGCTGGTACTGTGGCCCCGGGGGGCAGTGATTGTCCCTTGGCATGTTCACCATGTGTCCCTGCACTCCAGGGGAATTGTAGGAACCTCCCATCCCCGGCGGGGTGAGGGGTGGCCCACCCTGCTGCCCCTGCATGGGCATTCCAGTCTGGTTCTGCGGGCCCATGTATCCCGGGGGAACGCCCTGCATGGGGGGGCTCTGCGGCATTCCCGGCCCTTGGGGGCCTCCGCAGGGATGGTGCCCAGGAGAACCGGGGTGCATCGGGGGCCCGTTGTGTCCTTGGGACATGCCAGGACCTGGCCCTGGACTCGAGCCCGGATTGTACATGTGCTGGGAATGTGGGTCGTTGCCCTGGAATGGCGGCCGCGGGGGTGACGCGCTGTTGTAGAAGGCTGGTGGCCTGGAAGCAGAAGAAAATCAAGGAATCAAATTTTGGACCTACAAACACCAACAGTTGGCTCTCTTCGCCCCCTCCCACTCTTTTTTGACCTGACATTGGATAAAATTCACAAAGGAGCATCATTTTCCAACTACACCCATTCCACATTCCTTAACTGGGCCAAAACCACATTTTTTCCAATATTTGCTCATCTCCATCAGTTTTGCCCAAAAAAAAGCCAACTACAAAAAGACTGGAGCAGGGAACAAACTGCTCCACCTGCAGATGGAGATGCAAACCAAGAGCCAACTTCTGCAAGGTCAGGCCCAAGTTCCTTTCTATGGAAAACACTAAATAATCCTGCTATCAACTATCTGGCAGATCTCCAATTTAGCCCAGAATCCTGACAGGAACAATGATTAAAGATTAAATAATAAATATCTAGAAGAGTTCTCCCCAGAATTCCAACACCTACTTCTTCCCAATTTTGTGTGCCAAATCCACAGTGGGCTTCACAACGATTTCAAAAAGAGATGGGATTTTCTTATAATCTCCTGAAGGATCTTGGTAATTTTCCATGTCGGACTCGGAGAAGGGATATTGCTCTGGGGGGGTTGGCAGGAGTCCGACCCCCGGCGGGGGTTTGGGAAGAGGAACAATGCCCCGCTTCCGGAGCTCCTCCAGCTCCTTCTCATCTTCATTTTGGGGTTCCTCCTCATTATTCAAAACCTGGAACAAAGCCATGTGGCAAACATTTAATCAGTCTTCCAGTATTCCAGTTCAATTTAGTCTTGCACCTTTTATTGAAATATTATTTCCATATTTAAATAAACAACTTTCCTGTTATTTGCTACAATACTGCTGGATATTGACATCCAACTCAAAGGAATTCCAAACCCATTTTTGGGAGTTGTTTTTCAGAACACCAAATCCCAGCCATAAAAATACTTCTCTGTTTCAGGAAGGAACAATTTCCCACAAGTCCACTTCCTTCAAACAGGAGTAGAAGGAGTTCTTCCAAGATCCCTCAAGCTTTTAGTGCTGGATGCACACCTCTTTTCTTTTAAGGCCTGGTGTGCAATGACTGGAGAGGGAATATCCCAGTAAAGCAGAGCTCAGGGTTTCCCAGAGCACATGGAAAAGGCTCCTCCATCCCTTCCCCACTCTGAGTGCAGCAATCCCGATATTCCCGGTATCCGGATCGCTCACCTTATCCAACAGCTCCTTGGTTTCTGCAGTCAGGGGCGCATGAGAGAATTTGCATTTATCTCCTTGATAACACTTTGCTCCTGTGTGGTAAAACTTGCAGGGGAATTCATGTGAGGAAGGAATTAAGGATTTCTAACACTTTGGGAAGGTTGTAAAATCCAGCTGGCAGCTGTCCCTCAATTCTTCATCAGGAATTCATCGTTATAGTAGGAATTTTGGAAGCTAACAACCAAATTACCTCTTACTTCCATTTAAAATCCTCCTAAAAATGACATTTCTGTGGCCTTCAGATTTAATTTTCCAATTGTGATTAAAAAGGGAAAGGTCTCAATTCCAGAGGAAAACACCAAAATAATGACAAAAAGGAACAGATCAGGGGTTTAAAGGTGGGGATAAATGTATCTAAAATTCCAGGGATTTTATTTTTGAAAATGTTACAAATCAGTAGTTTTATATTTATTTTTTCCTCTGAAGTATTTGAGGAAAAGAATCTTGTAATTAATCTACACAGTGGATGGTAAAGTCTCTTAAAAAACATTCACCTTTAGAAATCATTTATATCAAAATAAATAGAAATAAAATAACAGAAATTAACATTTCAGGTGAATTTAGAAGTACTTTTAAAGGATATTGTGCAAATAAATGCAGTTCTCTCCTTTGGTGCAGTAACCCTGGATGTAAAACTTACATATTTCCTTTTTCTTTTCAATCTCTGCATCATGATCAAATTTACACTGTTCTCCCTATAAATAAATTGGGGAAAAAAAAAAACCAACAAAACAAGCAAAAACCATTATCCATCTGAAATGCTGAGTAATTTAATTCTATAGTAAAAAGAACATCCTCCTCAGCTGAATTTAGATTTTTCATCTTTACCAACATTAAATTTCATTATAAGCAATAAAAACTGTAAATAGAGGGGATCTGGACACAGAGAAAATTCCTGGATTGGAATTCAAAGGAATAGATGGAATGGTGACAGAAAACAATCCCTGTTCTCTGCCTTCACCTAGGAATTTGCATTAAAAAGACATTGAAATAATATTTTACTGAATTACTTTAATATATTCTGTTACTCTTTAGGATTATTTTGCTGGATGTGGGTGTGGGTATTTTTTTAGGATTTATTTTCCTGAAAAAGACACCAAGTGCTCTTTCAGTCCCTTCTAAAACTGAAGGTGGCAGCAAATAGTCATCTGAGCCAAAGGTATCTGAAGGCAGCAAGAAACACAACATTTCACTTTTATTTCTACCATTTGGGTAAGAAACAGAAAATTCCACCACTAAATCCCAAGAAACCAAATAAAAATAAGAAGCATTCAGTGGTTGTGTTTTCTACCAATCCCACTTTTAAAAGTTTAGCATCACAAAGCAATTCCTTCAAAGTTCCCAAATCAGCAGGAAATAATTTAATATATTCAGGAATTGTTGCTTGTTTAGATTCCAGACTTGTGAGAAATGATGTCATTAATACATTACCATTCTCAGGGTAAGTTTAGGATGTTTTTATTAACAAAAATATCATTTTTTATTAGAATTTAAATTAAAGTGTGTAACAGAAGGGAATGTTTTTCCACAAATAATTCCATCTAGAAATCCTCAAAATACTGAGTTTTAACACCCAAGTTTGCTAAAAATTTATTTTAAAAAAGAATTTCATTTACCTTAATGCACCTCCCTTCGAGGAAATATTTACAGATCTGTTTGCCCTTGTGCTCCACTGTGTGCTGGTTGATGAACTCCTGGCTCATATTAACCCATTTCTTCACTGGTTTGCCATCCTGGGGAAAAAAATTCCAAATTTTATCAGCTCCTTTTTGGAGCACTGGTGATGCAGACATTGGGAATAAGGACTGGAACTGCAGGTACCTCATGGAAGCCATCGGATCCTTTATTGCCACCTCTGCCCCTGCCGCGATCTTTGCGCTTCAGTTTCTTTTGCATTCCACGCCCTCTTCCAACGTTGTAGTTGTTCCCTCGTTGGGAAATACCTGGAAAACAGGAATAACCTCTTAAAAGGATCACAGAAATTAAGGGAAAATGATTCTCTCATGGCATCAAAGAGAGACAAATGGAATAAATTAAAATCCCTCCCTTTCTACTGCTGGAATGTTATTTCTGACCAGCCAGAATATCCCAGGAAAACCATCCCTGGCAGCTTCCCTCATCCAGGTCTCCACCCCAAAAATGCCACCAAAACTCCCCTTACCTTTCTGGATCCCTTTCATGCCCTGTTTCTTCACTGGTTCCTTTGGGAATGGAGGTCCCAAATCCCCACTGGAAGTCTCTTTAGCTTGTCTGTACTGTTTGAGCTGGTCAGCAAAATCCTCATCCTTTTCCTCCTCGTTGTAATTGCCAAAGTTCTCATCACTGTAATGACTGTAGTTGTCATATTCCTTACTTTTGACATTTTTTTTATGCTGCATTTTCTGGGAACTCATGTAATTCCCTGACACATGTCCATGCTGTAAGAAAAGGGATTGCATTAGGAAGCAATTCCATATTTCCAAACCCCACCCCTGCAAACTGCTCTAAAAATTTATTTATGGGGCTGTTTTATCATTACCAGATTTGCTCAAAAAAAACATCAATAAGACAGGGCAAATCAGTTATTCGGGAAAAATTAATAATTTTAATTCACCAGCTGAGAAAAGCCAAGAAAACTGGCTTTTCTCAAAAAGCAGAATCAACTTTAGATATTGAAAAGTGGCTCTTCAAGAGTTTTTATCCTTTGAGTCCAGCCTAAATCCAGTGCAGGCAATAAAAAGATTCCTTAACAATAAAGATTCCTTAATTCCTGATGCCTGATGGAAGACAAATTGGTATCAGGCTTATTTTCTACCACAGATCCTGCTTTACATCCGGGAATCTCCTCAGGGAGATGAGAACTGGATGTGCTTCCAGAAATCCAGGAGAACAGGGATGGAGCCAAATTTCCAAACCCATACTGTTTATATTTGTATTTTTGGAATGTCACATCAATAAAGACGTGAGGAATGAGTTTGAAACTTCCTACCTGACTGAAGGAGGAATCATAATCCCTGTAGGAAGAGCTGCTGCTTTTTTTGTGGGGCCTTTCCGTGCGCTCCATGTCGGAGTCGTGGCTGTAGTCGGAACTGTCATCGCTGGAAGGGGAGTTATGCTAGAAAACAGAACAAAAAAGCTGGGAATTTTGAGGAAATCATCTTCTTTCCATAAATACAATGAGCACAAAAGTGATAAATTTACATTGTGCATCTTATCCTAAAAACTCTCAAATCTCTCTGGTTCATCTTCCAAGTCCTGGGCTTAACTTTGAACATTTAAGACCACTTTAAGTCTTAATGGTAATAAAACCATTTTAATTCCTTTGCTAATTTCTTGGGTCCTTGTCCTGGACACCCCTGAATCAAATCAGCACTTCCAAAATGTTGAGTTTTTCCCTAACCTTATGCTTGTCCCGTCTTCTCCTTTTGGATTTTTTCTTCTCCTTCTCTTTTTTGCGTTTTTTCCGGGATTTCCGGTGGCCTTTCTCGTTTTTCTGTTTATCCTCCCCTTTTGAGCCATGTTCCTTCACATCCTCATAGGCTGCATCATCTATTTCCCCATCTTCCAGCTCTCCATCTTCCCTGGAAGAGGGATACCAGGAAGACAATAAAATTCCATGTTATCATCCAGCTCACCTGTCACTGGAAAAGAACAGTTATGAAGTCTGAAGCAACCCCAAGCTGTGATTTTTGGGATAAATGGATATGCCAGGGAGAAGACATGACTGCAGTATGACCTGAAATTTATTCCAATTACATTAATGAAATAAAACTGGACCATTAATATCCCTGAAACACCTGCAGCTATCCCAAAAATCCAATTATGTTTTGACGATATCAGTTAAACTCATTCCCTCAAGGATCAATTAAAATATCCTCTTCCATAAAATACCTACAGAAAATGCTCCTTGGGAACAAAGTTGTTCCCATGTCCCAGTTCCTCTGGGAATTACTCTCATGGATTTCCACTTTTGGGGTGCATCCAGGACTGGAATAACTTTCCAAGTAAACCAGTCGCAGTAATATAATCCCTTGGATTGCATGGCAGAGGGAAGATTACAAAAGTCCTCTAATCTCTAAATTCTTTCCACAACATCCAAGCATTTTCCAAGGACTGAGCTTCAAGAATGTAAAAAAGGGGGGAGGGGGGAAGGAAAAAGAAGGAAAAAGAAGGAAAAACTCAACAACTGGATAAAGATGGATTGAAAAGACAATGGTCAAGTATACCATTCCTTGGAAAGTAAGTTATTTTTCAAGGAAGTGCCAAGGCAGGAATGCTCTTCTGGTTTAGCTTTTACTTCCATTTAAATCCCAAACTGGAGCTGTGCACCAGGAAGGGAAAGCAGAACCTCCTTTTCACGAGTTCCCCCTTCTCCCACAACCTCCAGACACTTGGAGCTAGATGGATATGTGAAAACAATCCCAGAAAACATTCCCACTGTCTGAGTGGATTCCTAGAGCATCTCTCAAATGGATCAGAAAGGCACAGAAGCCAAATGATCTTCCAGGGAAAAGCAACTTGATGAAATCCCTGGGCAGTTCCACTAATATTTGTGAAGGGAGAATCAAAAAACCCCAATTCATGTATTTTAATTTCATTTCTAAGCTTCAAACCTGGATTTTAGCTCCCCTTCCTTGACCTTATTTCAGGTCATCCTTAAAAATAGAATTCCTTATGCCCAAAGAAGATTTACTACAGAAGCTCCTTAAGTCCAAGATCCAAACCCAGGATGCATTTTCTGAAATAATTCTGGGAATCTTTATCCTCAAACATTATTGAGGTTTTTAAATTTTCATTCCCCATCATTTCATTTAACAATTTTACTTTAGGTTAAAATTCCCTGATGGCTAAAATTCCCCAAATTTTGATACTAAGGTGCTGCTTAAGAAATTAGGAATTAATAAGGAAAGTAACTCCAAGTAACAGAGAATTTTCACTGGGAAAATCAAATAAAAGCAGGGGGTGGCTGGGAGCAGTAAAAAGTGAAAGTAAATTAATTTCAAGCTATTTTCTGGGAAATCTGGCATTGATTTGTGTGCAAATAAACTTGCCTCCAACTTATTCCCTACCCTGCCATGGATTTACCCACACAGAACCAAGAAATCCTCAAAAAATCCTTGCAGGAAAAATCTTTCCAGGACCCCTGTGCTGGAAGGCTCAGACCCTTCATCACCAAAGTATTGTCAACAACAGGAATTAACTAAAACTAGTTAAAGAACATTCCTGTCTTGAGAAAACTGCATTAAAACAACCTTCCAAATTGGAATATTCAAAGTGTGGACAGACAGGGTTTTTAAAATTATTTTTTACTGAGTAATTTCTTTATCATTCAACAGATCAGCTCAAATCAAACTATTAACAGACTTCCTGCTGCACAAATTGATTGGGAATCATGAGGTTGCCAGTATGGGTGTTCCCTGCAGTGAACTGGTTTTACTGGTCCTACATTTGCACACCTGATGTAACACAAAAACTTCAGAGTTGGGCCTTTTTTGAAGTGAATGAACTCATTTTACAGAGCTAAAGTTTTAGAAAAAGTACAAGTTATCATCTCCCAGGTCGTGTGTATTGTTGCTCTTCACCTCATAAATTAAAACATTATAAAGCAACACTTGAAAATTAAAATTAATTAGGTTGTTAGGTGGCACTTATTGGCTCTATTTCACAATTACCAGTGTCACAACTGGTTGTACTGGTGGGAACAGCTGGTGAGAGGATGAGAACTCCAAGCTGGAAAAACTCTGCTCCCAGCACTACCCGGAGTCACTCGGGCTTGTCCTCAAGGACTTGAGAACTCGAGATATTTTCAATCCCTGAAACAGTGAAAAGTCACAGCCTGATTGCAGGAACTCCACAGCACAGCTCTGCCCCAGCTCCAGAGATCCCAGCGGATTCCTGGTGTGCACTCGGCTTGGAAAACAGAGCATGACACAACTTCCAGCCTTGCCCAAGGACAAGCAGGAAGGGGGAAACAAGAACCGGTAGCTCTGGGCTCTGCCTTGGACTGGCACTAAACCCCAGGCCCATTTTAGGGATCACTTCCCGAGGACAACCAGGAAGTGGAAAACAGCAGCAGCAGCTCTGGGCTCTGCCCTGACCCTTGCACTAAATCCCAGGAGCATTTCCCAAGGACAAGCAGAAAGGGGAAAACAAGAACCAGCAGCTCTGGGCTCTGCCCTGACCTTTGCACTAAACCCGAGGAGCATTTTGGGACCACTTCCCAGTTTATAACACGGAACTCGGGACTCTTTTCTCCAACGAGGAAACAGTTTTGCATTTACCCACAAGCGGGTTTTTTTTGTTTTTTTTTTTTTTGTCTGTTTGT
>VYZP01050928.1:0-20898 GCA_013400635.1 Hypocryptadius cinnamomeus | reverse complement strand
GATCAACTGTTACTTCCAGTAATACAAAAATAGCATGTCATTACCATTTAGCACCAACTGCAAGGATTTAATTTTAAACCATTTCTCCCTTCCCTGACTGAAGAAATGCCTCTGCAATAATTTTTAACCTTTCATCAGTATAATTGCTAAATAATTAACAATGGTTAAATTATGAGAACCTGAGAGATTTGAAAATTATTACTGAAGTATGTATTTCACCAAAGCAATGACCTATATGCATCTGCTTCAAAATAAAAGCAAACTATAATTACTAGCAGCAGCAGCATTAAGTCTTTTTATGTGCTTATTCCTAAATCAGCTGCCTTTGGTCCTGTTAGGGCATAAAGACCCATCTCACTGCAAAGAACTACTTGTGTGCTGAGGCTGAGCTCTCCTTCTCCAAGGTTATCTCATAATGCTTTGCAATGCCTTCATTTCCATTAACACAAATTAGTTATTCCACAGAATAAGCCATGGAAAACAATATAAAGGCTCTACAATACCTTTCTATTTTTATAGCAGATATTATTTCTTTTCTTCTATTAGCTGAGCTGATTAGCATTTGCATGCTGAACTTTTCTTCAGTTTCTCCAGTCTTCTCAATGAGCTCCATGTGCTGATTTTGGATCTGCCTTTTATATACCATTTAGGAGCTGACAGTCCTCAGTCTCTCCATCCTGTCCCAGCTCTGTGAGTCATCAGGATTTACTCACTCTCCTTTCTCTCCTAACTTGGGTTAAAAACTGCACAGTCTGCTGGCATCCTGATGACCCACTAATCTGGTTTCCAGCAACGTGTGGGCCCTTATGTCCTCTCCTGCCCTTTGTTCCAGGCACTCCCATTCATTCTCCACTCACCACAATCTTAACATTTCTACTGCAGCTCGGGGTAACAAGGGGAGGAACAGGAGCTATTTGCTGGTGGGGGTAAGAGCATGAATGTACAGCGTAAATCTGTCAGAAGCCTTGGCTGATCCCTAAATGATTTATTTTTTCAGGTCTTTCTCAAGTTCATCCTTTGGGTAAATGTTTGTCTTCCAAGCAGTTTTTGGTAAAATCATGGAAAGTTCACAGTGACTTTCACTCACTACTTTGAGAGTGCAGATATATCTAATCACATACCTGCATCTCCCCTGTCAACAATATCCTTTCCACCGTGGTAATGCATGTGGTGGTGAATGTGACTCGACAGCTATAACTACCCTTTGAATTGCAGTTCCCAATTTCAGTTTTATCCAAGCATCTCAATAGCCACTTCCTTCTTTCTGCATTCTTTCATATATTATAGTGCCATTCATATTCAGTCAATTTCTTTTATTCCTGGGGTTTTAGGGGAAGTAGTGGCAGAGAGCTTGTTTTGTCTTGTTTTTTCTGTTAGAGGTTCCATGTACACAGTCTGCTGAACTATCAGTAGTGTCTATACAATTCTAATGACCCTTCACTCCTGTAACTTTATTTATGCCTTTGAGCTGTTTAAATCAGAGGCACCTGGATGGAAACAAAGTGAAGTGGCCACCTGAGTGTTTTTACAAACAAAAGTAATGTGTCTGGTGTTTCAACTAAATCCCCACCACTTCCTCCCAGAGCATTCAGCACAAGGGTGTTCAGCAGGCTTTGGCTTTGTCGAACACCTGCTCAGAAAATCTGCTGACTACCAGAGCCCCCAAGAGCACAGCAACCCCTTCATTCTTGCTTTTGAAAATGTTGGTCGAACACCAGCACAGCACTGTGATCCTCTCCGACAAAGTCCTCTAAATGCAAATTTTAATCAATGCCATTTCCTCATAAATCAGTCCCTCTAGCTTTGTAATTATCAGCACCAGCTCTGAATTGTCATTACACTTCTCATATTGATGTCCAGATTGAAAGTGATATCTTCCTGTGCTGCACAGGAAAGGATTATCACTTAGCTGCTCTGTCAGGGATCTGAGAATAGGATATGAAGCTGATCAGCACACCTTCCTCTCTCCTGTGCACAAGGTTCCACCACTGCAGTTTTCCTGCTATAAAGCTAGTTATTTTTTATTCCTCATTTAAAACAACCCAAATAAACAAAATCTTCATTATGCTTGTGCAGTACTTTCATTTATAGCTATTTTTAAGGAATGCTAGAATGAAAGTTGAACCAACATCAGCCTTATTTCATTGTGCAGTTCACAAATAATGTGGCCATAATTGCTGTTTCCCTTTCCTCCTGTGATAATGCTTTTGCAGCCTCCTACTTTTTCTGAGCAACGGAAAACCTCTAGATCAATAAAAAGAAAGTGAATTTTTGCTGGAATGACATACAGATGCCTAAGCTTTTAAAACCACTACGAAATAATTCCCCTCTAAAGCAAAAAATATGTGAAATTTGTTGGCAAGAAAGTGCATATACTGTTTCACGTATATCTAGAATTAAAAAAAAAAAGTATGACTTTTATATTATAATTATTTGGAAGATAATTGTGTGCATCCTGTTTTCATTGCCAATAAACAGAGCTGCTTTATTGATTTAATTATGTCAAAATAAAATGCTTCTATTAGGTTATTTAGTTTCCTTATGATTGGATGTAACTTGGTTATAACTATTATATATACATATATTATTGGTGGTGTTTATTGTTAATATAATAACAAAAATGAGAATATGATCTTATTAAAAAGTACAATCCTTTTACTGCAACAAATAGTAAATATTTTGCATCTTTTATAAAATTTATTTCCAATTCTTTTAACAGAGAGTCTTAAATAGATTTTTGTGAAGTGGTGATAAAAATCTATCCTTTTGCATTTAAACCTCAAATTAGAAATGGAAATTACATTTTTAAAAGATTGTACAGTGACTCAGCACTCAGGATACTGTAGTTTATTAACAACTTTGGGAGCCATGCTCTGCCAGGGAAACCTAAAAATTAATTGAAAAAATGCATGGTGGCCACTGATAAAAATAAATATATTAGTTAATATGCAGAAGAGAAAAACTTTACATTTATTCAAGGGGGGAAATTTTAAGGCATAATCTGGATTAACCCCAAGTACAATGTTTCATTTACCAAGTATGGCACAAAAATACTTGGGGTTTTATTTCTTTTCTGCTTTGCTTTGCTGCAGATTAACTGCTGTGAATGTTCCAAACTGCATATCCATGTCCTGCTCCATGTGAGAAGCAGAGAAATGCCACACATTTTAAGTTGTCATCTGAGAGGGGTCCTACACACTGGCTCTGGGAAGTAAACTGCCTTTGGTTAGAGCAACTTGGGTCTGGACTCAAATGGACACTTTACAGAACAGAGGTATCCAAAGACAGGTTTGTTGGTTTGACTCATCTTTCACTCAGCTCATTGTGCTGTTCCAAAAGATTGCTGGTAAATGGAAATCTGCTTTTAAGTCTTTTATATTATTTGCATACTTATATGGTTTAAAGGTGATCTAAAGTTCAAAACTGCCAGTGGAGCTACAGAAATATTTGAGATGAACAGGGCTCCTTGTCACCAGAGGCAACCTATACAAGACTTGCACTCTGGTGCAAAAAGTATATCTATTTCTGCAGATATTTTACTGAAACAAGCAACTTCATATACACGAGTAGTCAACTTGGAACAAGAGCACTAATTGTACTGATGACGCTCAGCAGGACTGAAACAAGAATTATGAAAAGACTTTTCTTCCTGTTCTATCAAAAATGGTTTAATTTCTTACAATGGGTTGAAAACTAAAAAGAATGAAGGAAAGAGTTGTACATAACTCCCAGGGTAATGTTTGTGCAACTGAAAAATTCTGGTTGATGTCAAAACATTTCTGTGTTACTAAATATCACAGCATAGGTGTAACCTGCCACATTCTGACAGAGGTTGACATGTTCAAAAACTGGAATATTGAAGGACCCCTGAACTTTGCTGTCGCATCAGGGTGAAGCCATTTGAAGAACGGGACAGAAGCAGCTTAGAAAACCTTGGCTAATCAAATTTGTCAGACAGCAGGAAAATGTTTGAAGAGAAGGATTGATACCAGGAAAGGCACAATGGACCGATTGAGTACTGTGAGGGAAGGGCATGTGTGACTTAACAGGAAGGATTTACTTTTTAACCCAGGCTAGAGTTTGATGAAAATTTCCTTTGATGGAAGTGCTGGATAAGTCAACTTTGTAGGGAGGGAAAGAAGCTGGTTTTGATCTTAGTTATTTCTCCAGCCTGGCTCACTGTGTGACAGCACAAATTAAAATGCACAACAAAAGGCAGGTGAAAGTGAAGTTAGGGCTTATCAAAGTCTCTCTGAGCTGGCCCCCCATGGAAGAGGGCCTTTTTGGGGAGGCATGTACTGACAGAGGCATGGGTATACAGAATGGGTGCATTGAGAACCCTTTGAGTAAACCCAGAGTGTGCTTGGTAGGAGGGAAAGGCAGGGAGGAAACCTAAACAGAGAAATGCGTAATTAAGTCTAATGCTAGCAGGAGGCAAAGCTGAGCAGGCTTCTTGCTTCCCTCATGGCACAATACTGAAGTGTAGACTCCAGGCACTAAGCAGGTCAGCAAGTCTGAGTTCAGAAAAGGGCTCTACTTCAGCTAGAGAGGGTGCTGAGAAGTTTTATAGAAGAGTGGGCACTAGCACTGGTGACAACAACCGGCAGGCATAAGGACCTCCTTCTGTGAGAGCTCCTAGGTGCCCAGTCAGTGAAAACATCTGGGGCCTGGTTATCCTGAAGAAGGTTTAAGAACATACTGCTTATGACTGCATACACCTAGCATGCTCATGAATTTTAAGAAGGAAGGTTCAGCAGGACAATTTGCTGCTATGTCAGGATAAAGAAAACTGAGAGCTTAATTCATAGTACATTGCATTTTCAATCTGCTCACTGATACATGGGAAGAAAATGAGGGATTTTAACTATCTTTTCTTTAGAAAGCATCATTTGCTGATATAAAATTTGATATGAGTCTCTAAGGGAAGGGGTTTTTATCCTTTTTTTACATATAGAAATGTAAATTTCCACATTTTGCAAGATTTTATGTAGAGTAACTTAGTATACGATAATATTCTTTAACAATATTTGTTTTTATCAAAGGTTTTCAGTATTACCTTATTAAGTAAAAGTTGTTGCATGATTTTACTAATCTCTGCCCTATTTTCTTCTCTCTCAGTATGAGCTGTTCTGAAATTATGTTCATGTACTAGAAGACAAAGTGCCAAGTACCGAATTTAGTACTCAGCAGTTACATCCAAATTTCAGTTATTGTATAACACCAAATACTCTAAAGATGACACGCTCAAGAAATACTTGCCTCAGACTGGAAAATTATCAGCACTTTGGATTAGACAGTATTACTCAAATTCCATTTAAATTGCACTTTATTCTCAAGGTGGCCTGAATGACTTTAACAACCTGTTTGTAATGTGTGTGACCTCCATGACTAAGATAACTATCGCAGCCTGATTGCCCACAATTGTGCAGGGAAAAAAGATACAGGAAGAGTTTTACAAACTACTTGTGAACTATGCAAAAAATCAACAAAACAAGGATCAATCAGCGGGATTTTAAAATGCTTATGTGGATTAGAAGCATGTACTGTGATTAGGCTCCCAGGGCTTTTGGATGTGTTGGAAAATCCTTGCCATTCTGACAAAGATTTCAGAAATAATTTATGTTAAGGATAAACATACTTCATTATATTTGAAATGACCCCTTCAAAATACATTACAGCTTGTACACAAAAGTTTTGATAAAGCAGTGAGAAATATACTCCATGCATTCTGAGATGCTTTATTTTTTAATTATAGCTACAGGTATAATTACTTTCTTTAGAAAAATAGTTGGATATTTAGCCATGATATTCTCCCTATCTTGAAGAGAATTTCTGACTCTGGGTGAACATTGAATATTGAGTAATTGAACATCAAATAACACTGAATCTCTATAAAATAAGCTCTTTTTGACTCAAAGAGTTACAATTTAAAGCTTCTACATGAACATAATAAACTATGAAGTCAGGTAGCTCTAAGGACATCTATGCAGATACAGAGAAGAATTTTAACCAGCTCAGCCATTCATTCCTAAAAATTACATTTCTCTGAAAGTGAAGAGCTCTGCCTCTTATTGCCTCTAAAAATAGCTCAAATTATTTATCCTCTTTCAATTCACTTTTGCTAACAACGATTGTGATTAGTGTTAGTGTATAACCTAACCTTGAAGCATGCTGTTGTTTGTAATGTAAGAGATTCAAGCCATATGAAGAGGAACCTATGCACAACCTTTACTTATTTGTATAAATGAATAGTTTTTGTCAATGTAGAAAGATGATTTATTTAGACTTAGAGAAAAGGCTATTATTGGGAACTCCTTTCAGTTTATCCTCTTTCCAAACACTCTCCTTATGGCCCTCTAAAGAAACTTAGAGAAGATTTTTTTTCTCAAGAAGGTGCTTGGCAACATCACCATGTCAGAACTGTGCTAAAATGTAGAATGGCACAATAATGCACACAAAAACTGTAAAGCTGTCTTTGTCTTCCCCTTTTCTAAGACCACACAAACTAACAGCTGCAGTACAGGACACCCAATTCTCAATCCCTGACCAACATTGCCATCTAACCTCTTTTATGCTGTGAACATTTTGCTAATAGTTAATTTTGAAGCTGGAAATGAAATGTAAATCTAATGTAAGCAAAAATGGTGGTGGTACTGAGTGTGGCTGCCTCTGCAGTGCTGATACACTCCATGGCTGAAGAGCAAGGCAGCTGCAGGGAGATGGCAATCAAGTCTCATTAGAAAAATCCCAGTTCTTTCCTTTTTTGTGGTGCAAGCAGAAGAAAGCATCATGGAGCTGCAAATATGGTTCCAGCAGAACATTAGGTGCTTTGTACAGGAGCCATTCAAAATGTCATTGACTATCAGCTCTTTCTCTGTGTTTTTTTCACAGTCAGCTTTTCAGAGTCATGTCTTCTCACAGCTGCTATGCCTCATATGATAACTAGTATGGTAAGTACAGTTCCTCTTCAGCAAACACCAGCAGTAATCCCTGATCAGATTGAGCCATTGGGAGACAGAGTATGCTGCAGACATCCCACCAAACCTGCTCAGTGGTATGGCACAAGCACCTAACAGAACAAGAAAGTTGGTCCTCGTGTCCCTCCCCTGTGGCCACAAACATGACCTGAGACATGCCCATCTCCATTCTGCTGCTGTGTACCTTCTGGCTGAAGCTGTAGCATCAAGATCCCTGACCTTGTATCAGGCCATGTTTGTGGCCACAGGGGAAGAACATGAGAAGCAATTTTCTTGTTATGTTAGGTGCTGTGCAGAAAGGAAGGCGTTCCTCCTTGTATCAAAAATGCTCAGTGTCTACTGCCAGCCATAAACCATTTTCCCTTCACAAGATGAAATAAATTTGTAAGGAAACCATGTTCATATTCAGGAAATCTGAGCAGCAAAATACTAAGCACAAATAGCTTTGCTTCCTTTTAAATATTTCTTGGGAAATGCAACTTTTAGGCTATTTTTTTTTCTGTTTATACAAGAAAGACTAAGTTATGAAGACTGTATTTCACAGAAAATAAAAAGGAATTAAAGAAAGTAACAAAAGTCACTGCCAATTTTGCTGCAGGAAGCACAATCCAACAGCCTCTAGTACTTGGAAGGACATGATGAGATCAGGGGATACTTTATTGTTTCTACCTGAGCATTAAGAAGCACACGAAAAAATCCACAAAACACTCCAGATTCTTCAGAATCTTGCAGAGTTTCATACTGCTGTAGCTCATTACAGGCATGTCATTCATACATTTATAAAATGAAGGGTTTATCTTTTTTATGTATAATTGAACAGAAGAACTTCAAAATTACGATGAAGCTTTTAAAATACTGCTTTACACACCCTCTAATAAGTACAATAAAACATAGATCCTTCAAAACCTGCTAGTGCTGCCTTCACAGAGGGCCAGGCTTTCAGCCTGTGCTAGTCAGTAAACAAAATCTCATGGGTTTGGGCTATTTGGGACTCGAGTTTCAAATTCTATTAAGAGCACAATTTAAGGCTTTGTTGTAATTGTTTCAGAAGAAACAATCACTCCTCAGTCCAGGATTAAAACCCAGTATTTGTGTTTAAAGGGGAACCTCAAATCTCAATGCTAATAGGTGAATGTGGCTTACCTTCAGAAGCCAGTGAATGGTAGCTCATGAACTGAATTCTGCAGATCTTTTGTTTGTTTCTGTGATGTTTTGACTGTGCACTGAATGCTTGTATTCTTCTGTCACTTTCACTTCCCACACCTCCTGATAGTTTATCCTCATGGAAGGGGCTTTTTTCACTGTTTTTCCAACATGAATCTGGATGTATGACAAATACATAAGGTTTTAAAGTAGTAGATGCCTCTGCTTCTTACCTGTGAGTATGATGATACCATCTTGTCATGATCAGAAAGCTCCACATGGAAAATATTCCACAGCTTTTATTTACAATTCATTGCTGCCAGCCTATACTTACCCCACTGCATATAGTTATTTGCTTATTTTTAGTATATACCTTTTATGAACTGGACTGCTCTCTAAGTTACATCTCTTGCCAATACACTGGATGCTGCTGGCTTACATTAACTTAACTGCTCACATTCATTTTTGTGCTACAAGTAAAATCAATTGCCTCTCTCTTGCAGGGAGATGTGGAAGCAAATAACAAGCAAGGCAGCAAGGTAAATCATTCCAGGTGGAGGATTTCCAGCCCACCAGGTGCAAGGCTGTGCCTGGCAGCACCTCCCTTGCCCAGGGGCAAGTGGAGCAAGAGGGAAGGCATATTACAGGCCTGTGGGGTGCTGCACAGGATGGCCAGTGTCACATTTGTGTGACCAGTGCCACCGTGAGTTGGTGTACACCAGTAGAAGTGTATGGGGGTTTTGTTTGTTTTTCTTTGAAGGCTGATTTTTCTAGAAGTGCAATGACTGAAGCTGGAAGCAGTAACTCTGTTGTCAGAGCACTGCTCTGCCTTGTAACAAAGGCTCTGTTGTGCTGGCATGCAGCACAGTGCCCAAAGCTCAGGATGTTTTCAGCCTATTTGCTTTCATTTGTATTTAGGTTAATCTGGCACAGCTGCTGGAGAATAACACCACATATTAAGGGTCATTTTAATCAAATGGATCATTGATATTCTGATTTCTTCCTACTGGCAGTTTGCATGGAAAAGGCAATTAATTACAACTCTAAACTGATGGCATGACCTTAAAAAAATTAATTATGTGAGATTCTGTCCTGGCAACTCATTCAGAAGAGTATGCATAGAAAACAAAAGCCAGAAAACCTGTTGCATTATCTTTATATTTAAACTAGCATATCTCCAACCAGAGTACAAATGAGTGACTTTGGGGTAATTCTCTCTTATGGAAGGCACTGCAAGAATTCTGTCCCTCCTCTGCAGGAGACGCCTTGTTCTGTCCTTTAGAAAGGACTCCAGTTGGGACCAGAAAAATGGAGAAATAGGGTCTATGTCCTTTTGGCCTGAATTCCTTTCCCTCTCCCTCTTCTCTCTCTCCCACTCCTCCCCTCTCCCAAAAGTAACCATAAGAAAATTTATTAGGATTAATGAGTCCATGTGCACTGAAAATTTGAGATCTACAAGGCAAAGCAAAACCACCCAATTTATAGTATACGCTATGTGACAGGAATTGCACACAGGGTGCAAAAACTGCTCTGTGGAGGATCTTAGACATGTGAAATAAGGAAGAGAAATTCATGTATGACAATCAGCTGTAGTTTTTCCTTTGTTGATTTTTGTCTTTTCCTTTCAAAGATGTATGTGTCAGCGAGTCCCACTAAGCTTTCACATGTGTTGGGCATCAGATCACTTACCTAGTGTTCTGAATTACTATTTGTCCTTCAGTCAGAGCTTACAAAGATGCAGCCTGAGGGATCTCAAGTAAATATTGATGAATAGTGAAAGTTTCTATTATCTCAACTTTTGCCCACAAGTATGCAATAAGCATAAAAGTAGAAGAGTCATCTAAAAGTTCTATCTGACACATTCTTAAATCATTAGTGAACACACTTAAAATATTGCTAAAGTTTTCCTCTTTTAATAAAGTAAAAAATAATTTATTTGGTTCTGTACAGCAATTACTTTTGTTGGGAAGCTGATGAAGATAATTTATCTCTGTTTATCTCTACAGGTTGTGAAGGAAGTAATTTTGCCCTTCCTCTTTGCTGCTGCTGTTTCAAGTATTCTTCCAGGAAAGAAAGGTCCAACAGAGAAGGTATGTTCTCAAGGCTGGCAGGCCTTGGCTGATAGACCTCACCTGAAAATCTGAATGACAATATCTTTATCTTGTACATGTCCAGAGGGTGGTGTTGCTGAGAGAGGGACAGCTTTCTGAGTTAGCAGAGGCCAGGCATGAGCTCATTACCACAGGCGTGCCCCGATGGTGACGGTGAGGGCGATGGCTGCAGCAGATGTTGACTGGACAACAACCAGGAAAGGTGGTGAACAGAGGTGGTTCTGCAAACTCTTGTTTTGAAGGAAGATATGAAGCAGTTGCAGCCTCTGTGAGACAGTTTTCATACTCAGAATGAGATTCAGTAAATTATATTCAACTGCTCTGGAAAAACCAGGAGCAAAATTATGGCAAAGATAGAGTTTGCAGAAGCCATTTTTTTAAAGGGCCATTAGGTCACCTAATGATGTATTCAGCTAGCAGATTTAGGACTCCAATCTGTCCTAGAGTGGTTAGGCTGAATGCAAGGCAAATGTCCCAGCCAGCTTTCTTCACAGCATTTCTTTCTGCATTTTTGCTTCTATTATTTTAATCTTGGCATGACAGAGTTTTAGAGTGTTTGTCCAGGAGCTAAGACAGACAATGGGTTATTATCTGCCATCAGAGGGGGAACAAAATACACGTCAGTGCTGAATTGGACTAAATGATCCTCGTGGGTCCCTTCCAATTCAGGGTATTCTGTGACATATCCAGGATATTCTGCGATACTGTGAATGCAGACACGTTGGTGTTGAACGGCCCTGGGAGCAGCCGACACCTGCCTGAGGCACTCCCAGCGTTCACCTGGGAGCCGCTGGGCTCGCATTCAGCACGCACAGCGCGTCTCTCCAAAGAGCAGAGCCAGAGTACTGTTATCTTAACGCGGCTGCCAGTGCTGCAAACTCCGCAGTCGGACACACCGCCGCTCGTCCCACGCTGGGTATTTATCACGACCGTCCGTAGCTGCGGGGGCCCGGGCCGGGCGGGGCCGCGGCCTGCGGGCGCAGCGCTCGGCACGGCCGCATNCCGCTCGCGTGCCGGGGCACGGCGGGTCGGTGCGGCCCAGAGGAACCCGTGCAACAGGTTCGGGCATTGTTCGTGCCGCCGCGACGGACGCGGTGGCGGGGGTGGGGGCTTCCCAGGGGGGCTCCCGAGTGGCCGCCGCCGATGGAATTTTTGCCTTTGTGCGGGCGCCGCCGCGGGTGTCGCGGCAGGCCCGGTAAGGAAGGAGAGGGGTTCGGGCAAGGGGAACCAGCCGGAGGCAGGCGGGGGCGGGAGTTGGCTCCCGGCGGGGATTTTGGCGGTGCGTGGCCGCCGGTCCGTCCGGCGGGCTGCGGACGAGTCACGGCCGTGTCACTGCCGCGGCGTCGGGCGCTCCTGGGTTTCTGGAAGCGCTGCCTGGTCGGGAAGCTGATTCACTGCTGAAGACGTGGTTGCTCATAGCTGTGGTTACCCTTTCTTTGATTTTTGACAGGTCTATTGTCCAGCAGTTTTGTCTTCTCCCCCATGATTGTAGTGTCCCTTGCTACCCCCTCACAGAGCTTTTTAGCTAGGCAATTGTACGAAGGCGATGCACTAAAGCAACTGTTTTTGTTAAAGAATTTAAACGAGTGTATGGAAGCAAGAGTGGAAACAATTAGGAGAGAGTGATTCTTTTTTTTTTTTTTTACTTTTTTGTAAGTTTTATAATGAGCAAAATTGATGATGTTTATGTGGATATGTATTAATATATGCTTTTGTCTGTTGCTCTCTCATCTTTCTGCATCCCAAAGGAAATACTGGTCCTCTCCATTTTTAGTATTGCAGTGTCTGCAGTGTCCTCACAATTGGATCCTGACTTTGTTCATGCATTAAAATTCACTGTGATGAGGAAGTACGGGGTTTTTTCCCCTTTTCTCCCTTCCGTGACATCACCTGCTAAGATTCAGTGTATAGTAAATAATGAATACTGTTACTACATTATAGGATTACTGATAGTTATTGCTTATTGTGCTAATAAGGGTTCCCCTTTATCTGAATACGAGCATTTATAATCCTAATGCCATTGTCTGTACCAAGCAGAAACTGAAGAGAGAAAAGGGGGAAGGTGGACTACAGAATAGAACTGAAGCTTGCTCAGAGAGGCCTACGGCTTGCTGAGGTGCTGGTCATGCCTTGCTCTTTCAGGAGAAAAGCAGCAAGGCAGAGCACTGGAACAGGCTGCTCAGGGAGATTGTGGAGTCTTCCTCTCCGGAGACATCAAACCCCCTGCCTGGGCTGGGTCACCACCAGCAGTTACACAGCAATGTGTCCAAATGGGGTTCCATTAGAACCATTCAAATACATGATCTCCGGAGATCCTTTCCAATCTTAATAGTCCTGCGATTCTGTGACAATCTTCCACCAAAACGAAGAGTAATTACAGTGTGGTTTTAGAGGTGGATTTTCGGATTTTGCACAATTCTTTATGTTATTGATTGCTGCTTGAGGAGTGCTGTAAGATCGTCTCAGCCAACTGTTTTTCCTGGAGTAGTTTGCTAATAGATGATATTTTGTTTGAAGTTTAATTGATCAGTAACATCAGTTTTCCTGGAAGTACAATTTAAATAATGAAATAGATGTGTTTTTAAATTTGTAGGCTGTAATTCTAAATTGGCTATGGATTCAAATTTCTCAGTTAAGCTTATGTAAACCAAGGAAATTCACATAGTTCTGTCATTTTCTGTCAACAAAATAAGGAGTCAAGTGAATTTCAGCTCAGTCTCAGTTGGCTGTTGCTTGAGAGAGGTAGTAGGAAGGGAAACCAGAGGAATTTCTGTAAGGACTTTAATACAGTGCTACCTAACTGTCAAGAATCTTTAGGAATAAGGAGGAACATCTTTATTCCCCAGTGATGATGGGTGGGGAAATACAGAACACCTTCAATAGGCAGCTTCTGATAAGTAGGCAGAGCCTACCCTGGAAATGATGTTGCAGGATTTCCAGTGTGTCTGTACTTAAGCTGTCTCAATGGCTTGCTGTTTGTATTTTTTTCCCAATCTAAAGGTGTGACCTCTTGCCTTCTCTCACATCTTTTTGAGGCTGACTAGAAAACTTCGGTTAATAGAAGGGAGTTTTTAATTTAAAATTTACTGTGAGTTAGATTACTGTAATAACTGATCTATCGAAATTACTGCAAAACCAGTGAAGTGTGTTTGTCATCTTGACTTTGCCTTTTACACAGTATACACTAATTTGAACTTTTGGGGTTTTGTTGTTGGGCTTCATTTCATGGGTGCAATTTGGTCAAGTTACAAGGCTTCGTGCAAGTCTTACAACATTTGCTGAGGTTTAACATTTGATGCTTATATATTAATTCCACATCTTCTAATACAAAGAGGGACTATTTATATTTTCTTACTCAAGTTATACTTTGCCTTTTAAAATTTTATAGTACGAGTGCTTTTGTGAGAATACCTTCTTCCTCTCCACAAAAAAATCCACTAACTGTTATATTTTCAATTAAGCCTAAAACTTTGTGTAGGTTACCTCTGATTCAAAGCATACTGCAGGGATTCTGGTTCTTGTTACTTTCCCACTGCTTCCGGTGCTGCCTCAGGAGCATTGCCTGCTAACTATAAACAATGTTGATGTCTACCATATGTTTTGGTAGAAAGTGCAGGATTCCTGCTGTCCCACTAAACTCAAATGCCTAGCTTACTAGTATTTGTGAATATACAGCAGAAATGTTGACTCCCCTATCATATAGCTCTGTAAGGAACTCTTGTTTTCAATCTCCGAGGAAATAAAGTTTTAGATTGAGTAGCAGAATCAAAAAATATGGTCAAATACTTTTTCATTTAAATTTACAGAACCCGGGATCTGGAGCTCAAACTTGTAACCCTAGCAGACAGTTTTGCATTCCAGTACCAATGGTAAGTAAGATAGGTCTCTTCCAAAAATAAATCTTTGTCATTTTCATGCATTATATTTGGTTCTTATGAAGCTTTGGTACTGATGAATATACTGCCTAGAACAACATCTTTGCAGTTGGGTTTGTAGAAACTTAATTAGGCTTTAACTCATGCCTTCTTTAACTTACCTGCTTTACTTTGTTTTCATTTTGTGACTTCTAAAAAGTCTTTAAAAGGCACTATAACATAAACAAAACTGATATTAAAGTTAAATTATGTTGTTTGGCCATGCAGCTCACAGTGTAGCTTGTGTTCCTGTGTCTCACGTAGTGGTAGTGTCTCAGAAGGAGAGGAGTGGCTGCAGATGTGTTAGTTTGAGCATAAGACTGGAGATAAGTGAATTCTACTTTTAAGAGGGTTCTGTGGTAGTGGGTGAGAGTAAGGAAAGAAGTTTTAATAGCATCAAGGTAATTGTTGCTGCTCTGATGGTGTTGATAAGCTTCTGCTGGAAGATAAATGAGAGACTTGGGAACCTTGATTGAGCAAGTAGAAAAATGTGTTGGCAAAGCTTTTTGCTCTTCAGACTAAATAAGAATGAGAGATTTTTGAAGTGAGGATAACCTTACAGCAGATGCTAAACTTAACAAGGAAGCAAGTGAAAATCAATCTGGAGTGTTGTTTTCCTGTTTCCAGGTGAGAAGATGAACTGCTGCATTTTGGACAAGCTGAAGTTTGGAATGCTGGGACATAAAGAACCCATTAAGAAGGAAATTACAATAGTTAAGAGGAGATGAAGGTATGACTTAGGGCTTTGCAGAAACAATAATTCAAAGGAGATTGATGTAGTGGGTACTTGAAAATTCAGAGCCAAGATCCATCCCTTCCTATGATGTTGGCAGAGTTGTATTTGAGATGTGTTCTTAGTGAGGTATCATGAAGGATAAGTGTTGACCAGACCAAGTAAGGCCAAAGCAAAAATGTGTTCCAAGAATAAGATAAATGGGTTTGATGTTAGCTTGATGTTTTGGTCACTAAATGATATCTGTGGCTGAGCTTGAGACCTCAACACAGGTTGTCTGTTTTCTTTCTGTTGGTGTTCTGCTTGCTAATTCTTTCATTTTGCATTCTTACTTATAATAGTATCATTGGAACGTGTATGAGTGTTGCATCTATGCAGAATGTTCCAGGCAGCAGCTTAGGGAGCTTTGATTTTATTTTCTGTGAAGCATGTGACCATTTATGTATTGGTTTATTGATTTATTTGTTGGTAGTGGAAGGCTACATGTTTTATCTTGAGGGGGTAGGAGAGAGGGAAAGGTGTTGTGATTACTGCAGGTGGTTGCCATGGCTGATTTAATTTGTGATTTGCAGTTGAAATGTTCAGAATTTTTAATCTGAGTGCAGAATTTTTAATCTGAGTACAAAAACTGAAGACATCCATGAAAGTTAAGATTTATTTCTCCTGTACCCACAAATTTAAGGACATCTTAGATAATTATTTTTGCTCTGTAGAGCAGTGAATTCATGGATTTCTGAAATATGTGAATAAGGTATTTATTTACCAGATCTGGAATATTTTAGTCTCTTGTACTTTCATGTTTGGTTAACATCAGCAAAATTTTCAACTTATTTATTTCTTATTGAAGGGATTTTTATTATTACCCTTGTCATGGGTACTTTGTGTATTGTGCAGTGAGGACACAGCAGTAATTTTTAATTTTTTTTTTTTTTAAGGCAGTAGAAATTGTTCAGAGTGTTTCAAGGTCTGCACAAAATCATACTCCTGAGCTGGTAATTTTTTGGTCAAGTAGCAAACCCAGAGCTTTAGGGATTTGTAAACAGACTTTTTATTACCCCTTCTTCATTGTCATCTTGTTGTGGTCAGTTTCCTCCACTCCAAAAGAATGACTGCTTTTGTGTCTGCTGCGCAGGATGTCTTTCGGTGTAGGGGAGCATTTATTTTTGCTTCCACTCAGTGGAGTGTCACTATGCTGAGCTGGGAATTGAATCCTGGGCCACATGCAGTTGTAACCAATGCCAAATATGTGTATTGTTATGAAGTGGTAGATTGTTTTCTTATGTAAGTGTTGCAAAAAGAACAAGAAGTTCCAATCTTGCACCCCAGAGGAAAGTGTTTTTCATTTGTTCCAGACTGCCAGCAGTTGCACTCATCGGTACAGCTGTTTGTCTTTTGACTTTGTCTTTTGACTTGGCTGCCCATGGCCTGCATTGTCCAGTTTCATTCCACCCACTGTCCTAGTTAATTTTATGAACCACTGAAGGCATAGGAGCTTTCTGATCTTTCATCACAAACTGGGTTTGAACAGTTCCTTAAAGAGCTGGTGATAAGGTATTTATTTTTCCAAGCACTTGTGACTTGTATGTTGGTTTGGTTTTGTTTGTTGGGGGGTTTTGTGTTTGTTTGGTTTTTTTTAAGAAGAGGGAGCTAGGAGAGGACTATGTGTAGGTTATTTTTCTATCTGTACGCTATTTTTCTTCCCACTAACCTCTTGAAGTATTTCTGTGGTAGAAGTTGCAATCCATGTGATTCTGTACTATTCCTGTGTAACTTCTGACTAAGGAAAGTTTTAAGACCTAAAAATTAGAATTTTCTTTTCATGAGTTTTAGCGCAGTGTGATGAGGAAGAGAAAATGTCTCGGCTATGCTTTGAAGATAGCATTTCAATTGACATATTGCTATGTAGAAAGTGGTGGAAGAAGCAGACTCTCAACTTGCATAATTTTCTGTATTCTGTGGTTATTTGATAGTGTTAAGTGAGATGGAACTGTACCAGATGATTGCAACTTCTGCTGGTTTAGCTGTCTGTTGTAAGGGAAGGAGGGTATGAGATAGATTGGTCTTCTGATGCTGGTGGGCAAGCTGTAGGGTTCTTCAGGAGGGTAAATGTTGTCTCTTACTGTATGTGAGAGAATGGCAAAATGTGGCAGGAATGTTGCACAAAAGGGAATATAGAGATGCATCCAAAACCTGTGGCTTATTTTCTCTACTATTCTAGATTAAAGAGGCCTGAAAACTGCTATAACTTAGCATAGACCATGTGTGTGGCTTGGACTGAGGCTGGAAAGGGTTGAAAAGTCTAGCAAGCTGTCATCTTTGTGTTGCAGCATCGTTATGAATGTGTGCATGTGTTCCTTAGGGTTGGGCAAGTTTGCTCTCTGAACATGGCCAGTGAGTCCAAGTCTGTTCTTTGAGAGCAGAAGTGCTCGTTGCTGCACAGGACCCTGTGGCTGGCCCTGTTCTGTGGAAAGACTGAGGTGTTGGTATTGTCTCACAGCTGTACATGCAGGTGTTATTGTGCATCCCGAGTTACATTGTTTCTGTGCTTAGTCCTCTTCCTTTTTTCCCCTCTGGCACTTGCTTGAAGTCTGAGGAAAAGCTCTGCCTTTGTGTGAAATGAATAGTTCACTGTGATCAAAGTTAGAACTCAGACACACAATGACTTTTTCTTCTCAGATGGCATAACCTCTTACTCACCTGTTCTCCATTTGCTGGTTTGCTATTCATTATATTGTTCATCACTTCCTTTTGTTGCTTTATATTTCACTTTTCACAGAACATTGAGGGATTGAAAAAGGGTGGGAAATGAATATGGAAGATGGGTTAAATAGAGGAAGTAGTGAACAGAGTTCTTCTATTATTAAATTTAGTTAGAAGACAAGATTTGAACCTTCAGATGAAAATGGAGTGGAATTGGAATTTTTCCAAGCTTAAATTTGTTGTGGCTGTGACAATGTGCTTTTGAATCGTGGTATTGTGGTCTAGCATGCTGTTTACCTCAGCTTTTACCCAAGTCAGAGCATATTTTCAGTGTGTTCTTTGAACTGCCATGGCAAGTTGCTGAGTTAGGGTACTAACAGTGCATGTGTAATGGAAATGGCATTGAATGGTTGCATCTTCCTTTAGAGTTACAGCAGCTTACATACTTGTGAAATTAGTATGTGTTTTTTATTTTATGACTTCTTTAGTGTGAATTAGCAGGTTAAAGAAGATCAGGAATATTTTTTTTCTGTACAACTTCAGACATAGTGTAAAACTTCTGTGGGTTTTTCTGGATAGTTTTTACTGATAGTAAAAAAATTTAAAATGTGGAAGTGGTTGAAAAAGCAAAAAATTTGATATTCCTTAAGTATCTGAAGTTACCTTTTCTCCTGAGGGCTCAAATGTTAAATATTTATTAGTGCTGCTCGTAATATCTTAAAGAGTAAAAACCAAACACTGCATTTGCATGCGTGAGCTGATGTTCCTCCATCAGGTTTTATTGTTCTTTTGAAACTGTCCAGCTGAGTAGCCAAGTTCCAGGTGTTTTTTAATTGAAGACAGCATTAACTAATAAATATTTACAGCCTTTTTCTATTTTTGGGGCAGGTTTATCCTTCTTAAATTACCCTTGGGCATCAGCCCTGGAGACACCTTTGTTTGTGTTCTCTCTTTGTACAACTTTGCTGTGGGAGAGATGACATCCTTTAATGTAGCTTTAAAGGAAGGTGAAATAATAATCTACATAGATAATTGTGATACTCAGCTTTCTCCCTGTCTTTTACATGTGGATTTTATTTCTGTGTGGAACAGATGAACTAGTTTTAAGCTGATTCAGGGAAAAAGCGGGTAATGGTTTGTGGGTTGAAGCTAGTGTCTGAAAAAGCCTGCGTGCTGGCTTCAGAGAATGAAGATGTTAATTTTGAAGGTCTGCAATTCAAAAGTTGATCTAAAAGAAAAAGTGTTTTCATTCTACATGATTTGAGGCTTTTTTTCCTTTGGTACTTCAGAATGTCTATTGTTATTTGTGCTATTGTTTGTGCCTGGACTTGCAAGCTGCTACAGTTTTGAACCTAGCTGCCCATCTGCTCCTTGGTTATTTATAGGCAGATTTGTGGAACTCCTTCTAATCCCTCAAGTCTTCAAAAACATTAATGAATTAAACATCACAATACTCTTGTAAGAAGAGAATTAAATGGAGAAACTGAATGGAGACTAGAAGAGGATAAATGACTTGCTGAAAGCCATATGTATATTTCATAGCAGAACAGAGAATAGAAACCAGATTCTTTTTTTCTTACTTGTAGTTCTGTGCTTAACAGACCAGCTATATGCTCTTGTGAGATACATGTTAAAGGAATGAAGAAAGAACTTGTTCTTTGAATCTTGCAACAGATGCTCATGTGCAGACTCAAGACCTTGCACTATGTATTGAGAGTATTAAAGGTTTCAAGTCTAACAGACGTGAATAAACATGTTAATATTAATTCTCATTAAGCCTGAATTTGTTTTGATTGTTAATGTTTTGGAGCAGCGGTTTCTGCTGGGTTGCTTAGAAAGAAAACACCTGTTACTTGCAGGAGATCTTCTCTTGGCATCTTAGTTCTACTTTGTCCAGTCAACCTGTCGCTCTTCCCCTGTCCTTAATAGACTTTTACAATGGCTTAAAGCAGTGTCTGGACATTGGTTCTTCCTTAATTGTTTTAATTCAATGGCAGTGAAGATGGATAGCACAAAATGCAGGCAAAACTTTGCATTCATCAGAAATTTTGCACTTTGGTGAATTACATGTAGTATTTATTGTGTGTGAGTTTTTTTTTATTTTTGGCTGGGCTGTTTTTGGGGGTTTTTTGTTTGGGTTTTTTTTTGCATTTTTCTTTGTTGGGGGGCATTGTTTGTTTTTGTTTGGTTTTTGTTGTTGGAAGAACTTCCAAAATTTTAGATGTGTGTAGTAAAATATTGTAATTTGCAGTTGTTCCAAAGTCTAGAAATGATGGAGGATGCAGCCTACTAAATTGTGATTCAATTTCACGTTGGAGTGCAGCCTGAAATATTGTTTTGCAACTTTACCTGTTCTGTAATTTTTTTGAACTATTTGTTTACTATTTCCCATTGTCTCCTTAATGTATACATGTTTCTTGTTTGTATTTTTTCCACAAATAGTAATAGTTTCTGCTTGTCAAGGGGATTGGAAGAGTTTTCTCTTTCACTGGAATGCCTTTCAAAGATTTATGTTTTAAATACAGATATTATGCGAATTTAGTGTTGCCACCTTCTTGTGGAAATCTTCAAAAGAGTGAATACATTGTTGGAGACTGACATTGCTATGTTGATTTAATAACCTGGAAGCATATGTCATTCTAAACAAGTTCAGTGAGGTTCTTCAAAGTGTGTTGAATGTGTCCAGGAAACATGTTAATTAAAAGAATTACAAGTTCTGCAGTTTGCTGTGTGGTATTTTATGGTATTATGGCAGAGTAGATTCTAGGTGGGCACACAGCACTCTACATTGTTTCTGAAATTCAGCAAACAAATGTAACCTCTTTATTTGTTTCATATCTGTAACATTTCAGCATATAAAAGTGATATTCTTTTGGTTTGGAAGTGATAAAATGCAGCTTCCTGAAGTATTTCACTTTCCTCTCATGAAATCTGTTCTCTTCAGTGCTTTTGCTTTTCTTCAGTAGCTTTCCTGTGTTTAATGAAACCAGATGGGTTTTTTATTGATGAATAGACACTGAATCTGTTTCATTCAGCTGAATAGTGGTTAGATATTGAGCAACAAGTCACTCTTTCCTCATGCTAAATTTAGAGCTTGATGGAAAATTTGAAGAGCCTATCATTTTGTCTTCCTCCAACAAATTGAAGATTTTGCATATATTTTGTAGGTCTAAATACATTGCAAAGGTACAAAGCAGTGTACCTTTTCAAAACATCTTTAGTAGCTCCCGTTGGAAAGTAGATGCCAGCTTTCTTGAAATGGTTTCACTTTCCAATATTAAAAAAGACATTTTGTTTAATTCATCCTGAGGGTGTTTGGG
>VYZP01050920.1:602-29032 GCA_013400635.1 Hypocryptadius cinnamomeus | reverse complement strand
TAAACAATCATTTCACAAACCATGCATTTTTATTTCCCCTTGAAAATATACAAAAGTTGAATCCCTGCTTTTTGGTAAATTTGCATTATCAGTCTTCTCCAACATACACTGTTTTCCTTGGAAAAAGTATCCGTAGAATATAAACAATGCCATAATGCCAGTGCACGCCGTATTTCAGAGGATATTTTGGAGACAGTTTGATGGTGAGACAATGATGGGAGTTAACATATATGATTAAAATGTCAATGATATATGTCACATTTTAAAAAGGTATTTCATTACACAATTATCAAAAACTTAATTAACCTTCTGGTGACACTGCAGAAGACAATTTTTGGGATCAAAAATCAGTGCAAATTCATACGGTTTGTCAAAATATCCCTGTGGATGAAGATAAAGTATAGATACATGTCTGAATAAAGTCTCTGTCTTGATCTTGTCCTCACATATACCTAAGCCATTTACATCATGGTATTGGGATGCTCTCCTCAGTCTGTTTGTATCTATTTTAAAGAAGAGCAGCCTTCTGAAACACTGTTTAATTTTTTTTCTGATGATATCATTTAACCTAAGATAAGCTATCAAACCCTCCCTCAGAAACCTGTTCCCCCTCTCCCCTAAAAACAGAGGAACTCTCTCAGATCTAAAAAATATCCTAAGAATGACACCTACTGCCAAAACACTTCCAAACACTCCCTCTGTCAGAAACATTCCTTCACATATTAATATCATACTATGTCTTTTAAACCCCATATTTATATTAGGAAAAAAATCACGAGAATTGTTTTCCTTAATTCTATGTAAAAATAATTACAGAAAGTAGAGTCAAAAATAGCTTGTGGATCACCCACCAGTTATCACTCTGTCAGTATTTCAGTTTATTCTTGTGAATGTTACATATTGCCCAGGCCCAAAGGTATAATGCTGAAATCTTCACGGTAGTCGTCACATCCTTTTGAGAGTTCCAGTGCACACAGTCTTTGCCATCTCTTTGTACTTCAATTTTATTGATTTTCACTGCTAACAACTTCAAATTCCCTTATTTTCTTAGGTTTTGATTTTCTGTTTAGATCTAGATTATAGGTTTTCTAATCAAAAAAGGAAATTAAGGAAAACATTACCTAGTACTCCCTTGCTTTCTATACAAATACAAATTTGGCTAATGTTACCAAACCACTAATTCCAAGCCTTATTTTCAGACTGCAACAGACTGTGAAAATAAGTCACAGGTGTTCATCACTTGATACCATGTTTCTATTTTATTAGATGACAATACCTGTATTACTCACCGATGGTTCACAGTTTCAGATGAGATTTTTAAGAAAACATTCTGTCTTGATGTGGAATGAAGCACAATCTGCCTCCCTGCCTCAGCTGTGGCTACTGCAAAATTACCACAATATTTTGCAAATAATTATGGTGAGCAAGATGCTTCTGAATTCTTCCTTTGAATTTTAATACCAGATATCCTTAATGTAGCTCCTAATGATCAAAGCCATGCTGAGTTCTGTGGTGGCAGGTGCTGAACAAAAACATAGCAAGTAAGTAGGCAACGTTGATAATTTCCAGATAAATTTGCTGGGGGGTTCCATCTGCTTTGTGTTAAATTCTAGAAGTATTTCCAAATATTAAATGAATAACAGTTGTGCACACTTTGTAACATGGGTTTCATAAATTGAGAAAATGCCATAAAAACAGTGTAATCCTTTCTCCAACCAAATAAAATATCCTTTTACTACTCATCCCACTGACAACAGTGTAGGTAAGTATTACTTTGACATTTGGCATGACCTAAAGACCAACAAGACTAGGCCTCCTTACTTTGCTCAAGTTTCAATCAATCCATACATATTACAAATTGGACTACTTACCCAGAACTCCACTAGGTGTGTTTTAGGTTGTGACTTAACATTCCCTATTGTTAACAAACTTTGCTACCCTATGCTTTTTTAAAATGGACACACTGTTCTATAATTTACTTTTATCCTGTGTTTTGATCCAAAATGGCATCCTAGTATATTGGCAATCCATACATTAAAATGTTATTTGAATCATTAACAAGTTTGTATTTTTTCTAACATTGACTTTTTTTGAATCTGGAAACTTACCTCTGCAAAAACAGTGTGAATAATTTTTTTTTTTTTAGCTCATAATTACCAAGTTTCCAATCCAAGTTTTTTTTCCAATCTAGAGGTACTAAAGGATTGTTGCCCAGCAGCCTTATTTTTTACAGAACTGAAAATTAACTTCCATAAATTATGGAAGGGAGGAAGGATATCAAACATAATAAAAAGCTGATTTGGGTCAATTTAATTGCTGGGCTGTTTTTCAGGTTAGTCCACTTCATCTGTGTCTCATCTCTATTCACCCTTGTCTGCTTCCAGTCAAAACTAAAAGCAATAGCTAAATATTTCAGTACAGTCAACACCTTTCTTAATGCTAATTACACCTAGAGATCAATGACTGCTTTCAAAATGTTGACAACTCATGGATAAATCAACTTGACTTTTCCATTCATTCCTAGGAAGTTACCTTGGGAAAATCTTTGGAGTCATTAATAACAAGCATTATGCAAAATGCTCTGAGATTCTTGCCTTGCTACTTGGTCAGTACATACTGAACAAATTCCAGGCACTACCAGTGAATTAATTTCTCTTTACATACATCAGTTTTTATATGTTGTTTGGTTTTTTATCATTTATTTACATAATTATCATAGTTAGTGGTAAAATTTTTGTTAACCAGTAAGTATTTCAACAAAAAGAGCTGGCATTTCAGTTTACACTTTAACGAACTGGTATGATAAATTACATGTTACAGTAATTAAATAAATTTTCCTTTTACAGACTTAATATCACTTCATCAATATTTGATTTGTGGCAATCGTGAAGACAAATATCACTGCCACCAGTTAAAAATATTTCTTGAGTAACACTTCACACTTTTAGTTAGCTGGGGTTTGGCTGGCATAGAATTGATTTTCTCCTTAGTCACTGGTTCAGTGCTGTGTTTTGGATCCAGCATGAGAGTAATGTTGGTAGCACACTGATGTTTTAGCTGCTGCTGAGCAGTGCTTACCCTTAGCCAAGGACCTCCAGTGCTCATTCCCCGTCAGTGAACACGTGCACAGGACACTGGGAGGGAGCATGGCCGGGACAGCCGACCTGAACAGGCCGAAGGGATGTTCCACACCACAGAACATCGTGTCCAGGATGCAGACTGCAGGGAGCTGGCCAGGAGGGGCTGACTGCTGCTGGGGCTGGGCTGGGCATTGGTCAGCAGCTGGTAAGCAATTGTATTGTGGGTGACTTTCTTCTCTTGGCTTTTATTCCTCTCTCTCCTTTTCATCATGATGATTATTATTAGTAGGAGTAGTAGTAGCAGCAGCAGTACTTGTAGTAGTAGTGTAATAATATTTTATTTTGTTTCAATTATTAAGCTGTTCTTATGTCCTAACACGTTCTTATGTCCTAACACTTTTCTTCCATTCTGATTTTCCTCCCCACCAGGGGAATGGGGATCGACGAGTGAGCAAGCAGCTGCGCAGTACTTACTTGTCCACTGGGTTAGACCATCGTGCCAGCTAATTATTTTTGAATCTCACCTGCTAAATTCTTCAAACTTTTTTACTAGTTAGATAAAAATTGCAGCCATTTCAAGATAATTCTTTCTTTCCGTTTAGGTATTTCACATACTGTGTTTTAGCTCTCTCTTTTTGTCGCGCATCTTACAAGTTCTACTCTCATGCCTCCGCCGACACGCTGATGCTCTCTCGTTGAGGCTGGAGTCAGGGCATGCCGGACAGAGGGATATTGGCTGAGGAAATCACTCCCTCTGCTGGATATTCGGGCTTCTTGCTCTTACTGCAATCTCAATCCAGCGTTTATCAAGTAGATCTCAGCTGAGGGTTTACATTTCCCTGTGTGTTGGCGGCACGCCTAAACCACAGCCAGTAGTCATCTCATATGTATTCTTGTAACCAGCAAAAGATACAGTCTACATGCTTCTGCTCGGCTCAGAAACTGAGAGAAAGAAGTCTAATGGAAAGAGAAGATACTTTGTAGATAAATGAAAGGAAGAAGCACTGACAAATTGAAAGAAAAAATAAAAATTGAATGCAAATAAGAAAATGGTAGGTAAAAACCAGAAAAAAAGAAGGTTAACACCTTGCCAAAATAAGAGATATATGTGCAAATGGAACAAGTGTTTTAAAACAGATACTACAGAAAACACACAGAATCTAAGCATGTATCAGAAGTGCCTAAAAATGCAGTTAGGTGAAACATGGAAAATTTAAAAAAAATCCAAACGCACATACCTACACTGGACAGCAGACTTCCAGAACTTAGAGGGGCCTACAAGAAAGCAGGAGATGCCCCTTTTACATGGGCAAGGACAAGGACAAGGGGTAATGGCTTTAAAGTGAAATGAGAGTAGGCTTAGGAATTTAGGCTATTAGGAAGAAATTTTCTTCTGTGGGGGTGGTGAGACACTGGAACCAGTCACCCAGAGAAGCTGTGCATGTCCCATCCCTGGAAGTGCTCAGGGCAGGATTGGAAGATGTCTGATCAACCTGCTCTAGTGTGAGGTATCCCTGTTCATGGTGGAACAAGATGATCATTGTGGACTCTTCCAGCCCAAGCCATTCTGTGATTCTGTGGCTACCCCAAGCATGTGCTTTTTGCAAGGCAAGGTGAGAAATGCATGTATGCTGTGCAGTGCAGGATCCCAACTGTGCAGGACCATCAGCTTACATGAAGGCTGTACTGCTGTCAGTCATTGAGAATTCAGCTTCTGGACAGAATATGAATAGCTGAAAATTCAATTTTCCGGACATGCGTATTTCAAAATTGTAATGTTAAAAATATGCCAAATCATACATCTGATTTCCCAGCTTAGAAGATGTGTGAACATGGTTATGGACATGAGTGCATCTATCTGATGCAGAAATAGCATCTTTAGCTCTTTTGGTCAGTGATGTGATATTTGAAGGCCTCAGCACAGATGGGTTTCTTCACAAGGTGCCTATGTCTCAGGATCATTCAGAAGCATCCAGAGCAGTGTCAGATGTGCTGCCCACACACAGTCACTACTCAGAAAGAGAAAACTTTAGGGCAAGCATGTGCCTAGGAGGGAGAACTCCAGTCCACAAATTTCTCCAGCTGTTCTTCTGGAGTAATACAAACACTAATATACTCTCCCTGCAAACTTTACAAAGGTGGGGAATGTGATTCTTTGACACATCAGCGGTTTAAAATTGAAAGAGAGTAGGTTTAGATTAGATATGACAAAAAAACTATTTACTGCAAGGATGGTGAGGCACTGAAACAGGTTGCTCAGAGGGCATGCGGCTGCCCCACCACTGGAAGTGTTTAAGGTCTGGTTGGATGGTGTTCTGAGCAACCTGGGCTGGTGAAAGGTATCCCTGCCCACAGCAGGAGGCTTGGAATTAAATGATCTCTGAGGTTGGTTCCAACCCAGATCATCCTGTGGTTCTCTGATTCTTTACTTGTGAGAGAGACAGAGTAGTGGAACAGATTGCTTAGGGAGGCCATGGAGTCTCTCTCCCCAGAAATATTCAAAATTTGACTGGATGCAATACGATGCAGCATGTTTCAGGTTAACCTGCTTTAACAGGGCATTAGACTAGATGACATCCAGAAATCCCTTCTGACCCCAGCCATTCTGCAACTTTGTGATTCTGTGAACAGACCCAGTTTCCCATCTACTATTTGTAGCAGGTATTTATGAACTCAGATATTTCTGGGGGCATTTTATCTGTCTAACATAACAGACTCATAGAATCATATGTTCTTGTGGGCCCACTTCCCAGTCTTGTCCCGGCCCCTCTGGATGATTTTCCATCACTCAGGTGTGTCAGTCACACCACTCAGCTTGGTGTCATCTGCAAGTTTGCTGAGGGTGCTCTTGGTCTCTCTGTCCAGGTCCCCATGGACACCCAGGGGATACCAGTCACCACTGATCTCTGTACAGACAGTGAACCCTTGACCCTTACCTTCTGGATGCAACCGTCCAGCCAACTCCTTGACCACTGTCCGTCCATCAAATCCAGCTTGGAGAGAAGGATATTGTGGGGTACCCTGCCAAAGGCTTTACAGAAGGCCAGATAAATGACATCTGTAGCTCTTCTCTTGTCCACTGAGTCACTCTATCACAGTAAGCCAGTGGGTTGATCAGGCAGGACTTGCCCTTGGTGAAGCCATGCTGGCAGTCTCAAACCACTGCTGTCCACAACCATCCCTTGTGTTCCTTAGCACATCTTCTAGAAGGATGTGTTATCATCTTCCCAGACACAGAAGTGATGCTGACAGGTTGGTAGCTCCTTTCATCCTTTTTAAAAATGGATTCCATGTTTACCTTTTGTCCACACACCCAGGACATCACCTGACTGCCATGAATTCTCAAGTACCACAAAGAGAGGTTTGGCAACTACATTGGCCAATTCCCCCAAGACTCTGGGATGCACCTCATCAGGTCCCATAGACTCAAGCAAGTTCAATTTCCTCAGGCAGTCTCAAACTTGATCTTCTCTTACAGCAGGTGTGACTTTGCTCCTCCAGATGCTGCCTTGACTTCCATCCACTTTAGAGATGTGACAAGAGAGAGTGTCAGAGAAGGCTGAGGCAAAAATGCTGTTAAATACCTCAATCTTCTCCTTGTTTACTGTTACTAGATGTGTTAACCCATATTTTACTGATGGATTTATTTTCCCATGGTAGAAATCAGTAAGGTGCTTGGATGATCATTCTAAAAGGAAAAATCTCTTTTAAATATACAGATTTGTCATTAAAAAAGGCTCTGAGATTAATTTTTTTTCCCCAGTAGAAAATATAGATTTGAAAGTCAACACTATTTGTTTTTTTTAATAAGGAGCATGTCTTCATTATAAAAACTTGAGAAATTGAGAACTACAGTAATTAGTTAGGGGTGCCAGTGTCTGGATGTTTGTCTTGCATCAAAGTTAATTTCTTTGGAGCAGTTCCCATATTTCAAAGTTCAACAATTTTTATTTTTTCATCTATAAAACACATACAGAAGTATTTTATATGCCAGGATGTGAGAACATGATAACACATAAAGAGATTTTATGAATGCTCTTATTTTTCATTTTTCCTTCTCTTCCTTCTTCTCATTTTCCTTTCCCTTTTCCTTCTTTTCTATTTTTTCATCCTTTTGATTTTTTAATCTATTTATTTTATGGTAATCATGATAATTAGGCCAAGTTTCAAACATATGAGGAAAGACAGGAAAAAGTTTCTTGAAGTTCAGTCTGATATAGCTTTTCCATATATTTTAAGATTCTTCTGTTATGTGTCAAAGACTCATTACCTATCAGCTCACTATAAATCCTGATTTTTTTTCATATTTGAAAAGTCTTGTGTAATAAAATGTTGTGACTAACTACTATGCATTTTGGGCTCATTCAACAGTATCTTGTCCTGAGACATGACAGGAAAGCATATTTATCACAGTATGAAATGTATGATGCATACAGCCAACTTTACTGGACTAATGAGGCAGCTTAACTTCAGGTTCCTTAGCCTATTTTAAGTCTGGACTTGGTAAAGGAAGCAGCAGTCAGGGGAGTGAAAGCAGATGGAAATAAAACTTAACTGCAGACAAGTGTTGTCTTACAGAAGAACATTTTCATTATCTTCCCTGGAATGACTTTTATCTGCAGATTTCCCCCGCACTATTAATAGCAGATATTTTTTCTGTGCCTTGTTAAAAATTTTGACACTAAGCAAAGTTCATAGTCTCAGCTTAATAAGTTTAATGATAAAATGAATGGGCATGTTTTTAATATGTACATTAAAGAGAAATTACCTGTGATGCAGTGATACCAAACTGCATTTGAAATCCTGTATGATCTCTTCAATTGCTGGAATTTTCTCTGGGTACAAGAAACCCAGGAAAGAGTTCCTATTGGTCCTAATGGACATACCTGGCCACATACAACCTACATTTCAAAAGAACAAGTCTTCCTACATTACTGATCTAAAGGTGGATTTTTGACACCTTCTTTCAAAAATGATGCAACAGTCAATAGCTCCAGTGAGGAGGACACTGTCCCTATGTTCTCATTTCTGATGAGAAGGCAGATAGGGAAGACATTCAGCTTTTGGGGGCTGACATAAGGGACAGACTCCAGGATGGTACAGATCAGGTACCTAGGCTTTTGTGAACTGTGTGTTTTTTCCATTGTCGGGTCAGAGCAAGCTCCCAAGCATTTCTGGATGCAAGCATTGGTTTTGAAAAACAAGATGGAAACAGCAGGTCTCTCCCCATAAAAGGCCACACAAACACCTGCAAAGACCGGGGGGATGAGAAGACGCTACAGACTGATGCAGATGTTGTGAGTTCCCATATGTTCAGAAGGTCTTGCCAGGTTCCTGGCTAGAAAAGCTCTCTTTTCACACACCACAAAGCACTTCCACAGCAGAGTTCCACACAAATTTCCCCAGACTGCTTGCAACACACCCAGATTGTGCTGGGAAGACATTTACAGTGAAGAGCACCTTTGCTAAATCCAGAGCATCCCTGAGGTACAGCTTGGTTTAAGTCATTACCATCCTCTGCCCAGAAGATGAAAGTAAATGGGACTGTGCCTCTGCTCTTCCCAGGATCTGAGCCCCACCCTGCCTGCCTTCCACATTCCTGGGGTGTAAAGGGAGATCCTGTACCCCCACCCTTGAGCCCCATACACAGGATCAGGCCACAGCCACTGCCAGCAGCAAGATACAGGCTCTGCAGTCTGCTCAAGACCTCACAGACGGACTGCTCAGGTATGCTCTGCCAGGATGCGGTCTGGCCAGCCTGGAGATGGGCTGCCACCAGGCTGAGCTGCCATAACACTTTCCCTGGTGACCAGGCAGCCATGGTGCTTCTGCTGTAGTCCTGCTCACCTCATCAGAGTACAGTGACAGCTCTGCACAAAGACCAGCACAAAGCTGTGCTTCTGTGCAGAAGGAAGTATTGAGTGCAACCATATCAAGATTGTAGTGAACAGCAAAGGCTGGAGAAGAGCTTCAAGATGTCTGAGTGAGGCATGGAGGAGGCCAGGTCTGGGATCATGAGAAATGAGGCATAGGTTGGACGTCAAGGCCCCCCTATCCAGGCAAAGGAGTACATGGCTGTACCCCATCCCACCAGACAGGCCCCATCAATCTCAGGCTGCTGCAGACACATGAGAGGAAAGGTGTGCACAGCACCCAGAAAAAGAGAAAAAGACTTCGTAAGAGGGCATAGCAATACCAGCTGCACTATTTTAATGGGAGACCAAGGCTTTTCCTGCAGTTTTCATAGTTTTATATTCTTTTACAAGTGCCTTCAAATCCTCTTAGGGGCCAGCACGTTTCCCAGAACTGACCTGCCCCTGATTTCACTGCCCTAGTGTTGCCAGAGGTATGACCTCCTGGAGGTGTTCTGGGGGCCGCTGGCCCTCCTCTTTGTGGGACAATTGTGTGTGTTGATGAGCTGACATGCAAAAATGACTGTCTGGTTTTGTAGAAAGGGCTGCAACTCCCAAACCAAGGTCTCCTCACCCAGTGCCACAGATTTACTCTTGTGCCATTTACATGGCCAAAGCCATGTCCACCAGTGGCCCAATACAGCAACTGTTTTAGCCAGGGCAGCAGGGCTGCAAGGATCTCTGAGCAGTTCTAGAAAATGCCTGCTCAGACATCAGGCTGAAAGACACCCAGGTAAGTCCTGGGCTCTTGCCCCACAGTACCTGGTGATCCTGGTGGCTGACAGCTGATGGATCTGAGGGTGCTGTTGAGCCATCTCCAAAAATTGACTCCATTGAGTAAATGCTGCTGTTTACAGGCTGTCTGAAAAGGGGAAAACTCTGTTTTCCTCATTGTCCACCACACAATGCATCCCAGGCAGGACTGGTAAACCTGGGATGCATAATATAAGCAGGAGTAATATAAGCAAGATTCTATTGAGCAGATGGGCAGCTCCAGTCAGTCTCCACAACCATGTTTGCATCTCGCAACAGGCCAGAGAGACCTGAGGACAAGGAGCTGCTCCCCTTGGCCAGCGCCACAACAGCAGTCACACACTGCAGAATGGATAAGACCATCTTAATTCACTGCTTCACAGAGGGGAGGAAGAAAAGCTCAGGTCCCTCAGGAAGGACACTTATCTAGCTCCCCATGGCCCAAGCACTTCCCAAGCACTCCCCATACAGACAGCTCCAAGCTCCATCTATGGGACCTAATAAGTCCTGTTAGCAAGCTCAAAAACAAAGGCATAGTTTACGTGGAAAATACCCTAGATTCAGCAGAAACGCATATCTCACTTTCAGAGATTTGCAGAGGTGTTCACTACCGATGCCCAAAAAAGGCATTCTCTGATTTTGTTTTCCCAGTCGTCCTTAAAAACTGAAATACTTACAGAGATAAGAACAGTTACTTTTTAGGCATCTCAGATACACTTCAATGGAATATTCAGCTGCCAGTAAATAAACTCTTAGAGTCATATGAGATGCCCTCAGGTACGAAACCTGGCTTTTAAGTGCTGCTTTAGAGGACCATGTCATATCTGTCAACATCATAAACAAGAAAGAATTTTAAATAGCACTGAAGACATACATATGTGTGGGTATCTCAATCAAGCCTTGTATTAAAATTGAAAAAGAGACTCAGAATACCAGCTTTAAGCAGCTCCTAAATTGCCTACAGTTTATAACGCCCATAATATAAACTACAATATTTTTTTAATATTTAAGCCTAATGTCTTGCTCAGAAACTGTGGGGACATAGCTTTTTCCTTAAGCATTTGTCCTATGGCTTAAGCCTGAAGTGAGAGTGTGACTAAACCATGTCAAAGGGAATAAAATCAGCTGTAGTGTTAGTTTCTGGCAGCACTGCTTCTACCTGGAGTTCAGAGTCATGGCTACATGGTTGGTTGCTCTTGGATGGATGTTTTGGAAGCATCCTTCTCACTGCTGGAACAGAGAACATTTTGAGGAATCTCACTCTGCAATGACTCTGCAAGAAGCATAGGTAAAGCAGATAGCTTCCTTTCAGCCCATCAGTACTTAGTTTCGGCTATTGAAATGGTTACTTTAAGAGGCCTGCTTTTTAGGATAAAACCAGAGGTTACATTCAAGGATTGGAGAAGGACTTCCATGGCAAAAGCAGTGAGGAACAAATTTATGTAGAATCTGGTAAGAAATAAATAACTAAAGTGAAAACACTATTTACTGTAGCATCATACAATATTACATATTTTAGATAACTCTATTATAAGAATTTTGGATCTCTATGAGATCTGTCAGGAAAATTCCTAGGCATCATTTCTCAGTAATAATGAAAATGATAAGCATAATCAGGGATGAGTGTAGGAGGTTCCTTCAACTACAACAAAGGAGTATTTGAACACAGTCTCATGTTAGAAAGCTTCAAAGATCTCCATTTTGGTTTTCTTGTGCCATCAAACTGCAAATAGCAAGTGCAACATAGAATTTGTTTGACCACAATTCTCAACTCAGAAACTCAAACAGAAATAATTTTCAAAAAAGCAAAGCTAGAAATTATCTCAAAATTCTTCATGCCCTCAACTAAAATTGGTGTCTGAATGAGGATATTGTCTTCTGAGTGTAAGACAAGTAAGTTTTTCATAATTACATAACTGCAGCTGGAACACATAGATTAGCAAGCTAATTCCAGAGATTAATTTAGAAATTGATTGCCCTTCAATTTACTATGTACCAAGATTTTTATCTGCTAAATTCCAGCATGTTCACAGAAGAGAGTTCAGAATGTCATTAAAAGGAAATAAAAAAATAATTTAATACAACATAAAAATATGTCTAAATCATTATTTCTACAAAAATACTTTGTTCACAGTATATATCCACTCAAACAGGTCATATGAAATTAATATTTTGATCTGTTCTCAAGGATAATGTGATTCTTTAAGCTGGAATGTCTTCTAAAATCAAAAACAGGTTACATTTTTTTCTTCAGCAGTCAGCCAAATTAATAATTCTCTCTACTTACTCTCTATTTAATATTTGTAAGGAATAAGATTAAATACATTAGGCATTCATAAAAGACAAGCACTACTTAAAAGCTAAACCCAAAGCAATTTTCAGTTTAACAGGACAGTAACCAGGAAAGAAGCTGGAAAAACCCAGCCATGTGCACTTGCAGCTCACAAAGCCACACGTGTGCTGGGCTGCACCCAGAGCAGTGTGGGCAGCAGGGCCGGGGAGGGGATTCTGCCCCTCTGCTCTGCTCTGCTGAGACCCCACCTGCAGGGCTGCATCAGCTCTGGGGTCACAGCACAGGAAAGATATTTCTGTTGGAATGAGTTCAGACCCAAGATGATCGGACTTCTGGAGTACCTCAGCTGTAAAAAAAGGCTGAGAGAGTTGGGGCTGTTCAGCCTGAAGAAGAGAAGGCTCCAGAGAGACTTCATAGCATCTTACAGTGCCTACAGTGGGCAGCCTATAAGAGAGATGGAGAGGGACTTTTTACAAGAGCAAGTAGCAATCGGACAAGGATAACAGTTTTAAACTGAAAGAGGGAGGGTTTAGACTAGATATTAGGGAGATATTCTTCACAGTGAGTGTTGTCAGACACTGGGACAGGTTGCCCAGGCACTTTGTGGATGCCCCACCCTTGAGAGTGTTCGAGGCCAGGATGGATGGGGCTTTGAGCTACTTGGTCTCATGGGAGATGTCCCTGCCCATGGCAGGACGGTTCAGAACCACATGATCTCTCAGGTCTTTTTCAATCCAAACCATTCTATAGTTAATTTCTTTATTTCTCAGCCTAAGAACAAGCTTGGTACTTGTAGGTATTAGGACTAATGACTGAAGGAAATTTTCACTCTTTTCTACCCATTCCTATTGAAAAGTTAAACTGATAATTCTAGGAAAAAAAATGCATTTCAAACTGCTTCACATAGTGCTGCAATAAAAACATATTTACAAAGATGTAATTTAGACAGTGGTAAAACAGAGGATGATGCTGCAGTGTTATGAAAGATTAAACTTCACCAAATGGAAACTACTGTGCAGAGCTGTTCAGAATGTTTGAATGACAACAACATTGAAAAAAAAACTGAATTCCTTTATATTCCCTCAGAAAGGAAGGTATTTTTCACTATTTAGGAAATATTATCTTTATATACATACTAAGAACTGACAAGGCAGTGCCTCTCATGGGAAAATAAATCAGGACTAAGAACACAGAGACAAAATCATGAGGTAACAAATTACCAAGTTTCACAAAAAGTGTAAAATTAAAAACTGTCACCACCAACTTATGAAAACTTAGTTGGTGGGGTTTTTTCTCCAATATTTTTCTTAGGAAGATTTTCCAGTTACCTCCCTGGTAGTACAACTACAACTTTTCAACAACTAAATTTCTTATTGGTCAATTAATTTGGGGTGGTTTTTTTTTTTTTTTGGTATACATTTCCTAAGTTATATAAGGCTGCAATAATATTTTATTTCCTCAGTGATGACCTATCAAGAAAAACTTTTCACAACATTTCTTTCACTGAACTGAGTAAGAAAAGCCATTTCTGTTTTCCCATAAGACAGGCTCTATCCATTTTTTATCACCTTATTATTTTTCTTTGTGTCTGTTCTAGCCCAAATTAACTTTTTAAAAAAAAATTATTATCACTATCCATATTATTTCAAATTAAAAATTACCAGAGCATTGATATTCACCTGCATGTACTGGAAATACATCCACAGTCCAGGGCAGAATTGGTCTTTTCAGAGCCACATCACACAGTCAACGCACAGACATCCTGTGATCAATTAATATACTCCATTACTTAACCTCTTTATTGCTTCCAATTGATGAGTCACCACCTGATAGCAGAAATTCTTGCCAGCAATCTCAAAGTGCATAAACTTCTATATTATTCACCTGAATCTCATTCATTTTCCAATTCTGTGACAGCCAAGGTTATAAAGTTATATTCTTTGCAAGTTCTAATCCAGCTTCAGTTTAAGCAGTTTTAATTGCTATTCCGCATTCTCAAAAATGAAGTCATCTGCTGATCAGTATTTTTTGATTCCTTTCTGTTCTTTTCTATTTGTTGAAAGTCTGTTGAAAATACTGCTTCAAGTAACAATCCATTTCATTCTAATATTATCTCTGAAAGTATTATCCTTGCTGGGATACAAATTCTTGGGTTTTTAAAGACATTTAAGTTCAATTTCAGGTATCTTCCACAAATTCCTAAGCAGTTCAGGTTGGCTGAATTTTTTTAGCTTATGTAAACACTTAAGTCGAAAACATACTTTTGTTTTTCTTTATCAAAAACTGAACTGAACCAAGTCAAGCACTTAAGTTGAAAACATACTTTTGTTTTTCTTTACCAAAAACTGAACTGAACCAACTTAATCAAAAGCCTCAATGAAAATTTACAATGATTGGCTTAACAAACTAAATATCACATAGTACAAAACCCCTTTCAAAGGGTTGTTTGTGCAATTTTATGTCTGTTTAGTGAAAAACACTCAAATTCTTTCTTGAAGATCCCAGACATTCTCTTTCTGATGTAAACTCCACAATTCTTTTGGCACAAATGTTTTTCTCCATCCTGCATGTTCCCACAGAATGCAAATTCTTTGAAACCATGCCACCATGGAGAAAAAAAAAAAAAAAAAGTGCTTTTATTTTCAGCTGGATAACTAGTATGTTCTCACAGGTTAAGGGAAATGTGAGATAAATCTCTTTTCTGTATAAGTAGTTTACCTTCTAGGAACTACTTTTCAACAGCTGACAAGCAATAAAGTTCAGTGACTTACTATATTTACAGTATATGTTTTTTTATGTTTTCTTTTGTCCTCTCTCAAGACAGCAGGATTCCTTGACCACCAGGATTGTGAAGCACGGAAAGGATCCCTACATTTAACATAGCTCTGGATTCCATTCCAGGGAATAAGCAACCACAAATTAAGAAAACTATGTTAAGAATTACTTTATTAGATCTAGTCCTATGTGACTTAAAAAATGTTTTCCCTAGCTATAATCCAGCCTATCATCACAATTTTAGAGGGGTTTGATTATTTTTCAAAAAGAAGCAAAAGCAAAGCAAAGCAAATGTTTTGTTAATTGATGGATATTCTGTATAGACTTTACATTTTTTATAGGAGTATGACAAGATTTACAAATCAAATATAAACCATTATCTTCAAGTAAAAGAGTATGCAATGTCATTTTCTTACAATTTACCTTGTAATAGAAAAAGCTTTTCAACAGTGTGCTGAATTGAAAGTCAGGCTGTATTCTTAATAGGATAAAACTACATTAAAATATAATCTCCATTAAAATGTTATGCTTGGTGGATATTGTAGTGCCTAATGTTAACAAAATTTATCCAACAGTTAATCCAATAGTGAAGGATGAAAGAGGCCAGGGTCGCTCATTGGGCTTCTCCTAAAACAATGCTGTTCAAATATGCAAGCTGCTTAGAAAAGAAAAGAAAAAGAGGGGAGAGGGGGACAAACAAACAAACAAAACCAAATAAAAGCAACAAAAACCAAACAATAAACAAACAAAACCCCAAACAAAACCAAACAAAAAAAATCCCAGCAGATAATGGCAAAGATTATTTTCCTTCTGTGCTCAGTATTAAGTCCCAACAATTTCTATTTCTTCATTCTTTTCTCCTCTCTCTCTGGCCATTTTCCAAAACATGTGACCAAAATATATATGCAGGTCTTGCAGATGACCCCACATAACAGAGCAGCCTAATGGGTTGAAGAACCAGGGATTACAGACTGGGTTGATGCCTTGTGTAGTCATTAGTGCACTAGCGAATAGCTGCAGAAAATGTAACTTCTTGTAATAAGAGGTATTTTCATGAAGAAACTCTACAGGAATGACAATTAGGTTGTCCCTCCCCCTAGGCAGTTATATCAACACAACTGGAAATGGAATTGACATGTTCCTGGTGTGATTATTGGAATACATGACCACTTGTTAGAGGTTCCCACGGAGTACCTGTGAGCTGGATGCACTCTCCTTTGTCATGGACATGAAAACAGAATGTGCCACTCTGCATGCACCAGTCACTACAGCCCTGCAGGGTGCTTCAGTGCACAATGACCCACTTCAATGCAGTCTTCCCGAGACACGATCAGTGCCTCAAAACAGCAAAGACACTCTCTGGTTTCTGACTTACTGCGCTAACTTGGCACTGATCTTTGAACTCCCACCATAGACTTGAGGGGCTATCCTAGCAAAAGGCATTTAATATATAGCCTGCCTTGGAATTAACTACTGCATCAGCCTGTCATGAGTCCTAAAGCCACAGTACAATTCATCCTCTCTAGTATTCCACAGTCCAGCTGCCCTGTGATAGACAAATGTTATCTATAAGTTAACCACACAGTACAGCTGATTGGCTCTGGATATAGTCTTGCAGCCAGCAGCAAAGTTTAGTCTTCCTCATTCCATTTGCTGTTGTTGCGATGTGAATCATATGGTCCTTTTCATCTCTTAACCCCAGAGCCACCTTCATGACCATTTCTTTTTATCTGTGGGATTCCATTAAATTCAAGTAGTCCAACCCTACATCCTACTTAAACTGAAGCAAATGAGATGAAAAAAAAAAAAAAAAAGAAAATATCTCTCTCCTAATATTTTCAATATTATTTTATGTCAGAAGTTGAGGCCTGAAATGTCTTGAACTCATTATTTTAATATGTATTTTATTTCTTCCATTCATCTATTTCATGTGTTGCTCTATAGCTTTATCAATTAAGTTTGCTAAAACTTGCCTTATAAGCTGCAATTCTTTATGACTGATAAATTTTGTTTTTTCTGATAGCCATTTTAGTCTAAATGTAGCACATCACAAATTATTTGAAAATAACAGTCTGTTTCTTCTACATAAAGTTACTGTACTGCACATGGCAGAGTCAAACAGAATTTAATTATTGGGAGCATCCTACTTGTGATGTTCTTTACTGGGTCTACACTAAGAAAGAAAAAGTAGCAATTACCACAACATTTTACATTGTAATCTTTGTGCACTTCGTAATCTTTGCAGTGCACTTTGGTCTCCATGAGAGCCCAGATCTTATTGTGTCCTACATTATCCAAAACATCTACTGGATAATATAATCTTGTCTTGACCTGCAGGGATTGTATATTGAAATACAAGAAAGATCACAGAAATTACGTATCATAAGTATAGGAGAAAGCCTGAAATGAAGGCTTCAGTTTTCCAAATCACCTCCACAGGCAAAGAAGTGAACAGACTCTAATTTAATTTTCCTCAGCAATCTTCCAGCCTTTCTTACTCTCACATTGCTTTAAAATTGTTCCATTCTCGTCTTTGAAGATTGTCATTAGCATCATCAGCAGTTTGTCAGCAACGAGCACGTGTCGGCTCCCGGTCAAGCCACAGTGCCACCGCAAGAGACCAAATCTCCGCTGAGGTGCAAAAGACGCCGCAGGGATGGAAGTCGCCGGCTCGTTTCTCTTGGCTGCCGCGGCACACACTCTCACCGGCCCGGGGCCGCCGTGCCGCCCTTCCTTCCGTGGAGCCCCGCGTGATGTGCAGCAATTTCCTACACCGACTCATGAGTGTTTTTCATTCCCTCGCCCCATTTCATTTAATGCTTCCTCCTTTCTCTTGTTCTATGTTAGGACAGTCGGGGGCTGCTGAGGACACCCAGCCTAGCAGCGGGCGCTCGCCGGTCCCTGCCATGTCCTTGGCCTCGCTCTGTGAGATTACGATCTCTGGGTTTGGGTTGATTCCTCGGGCCTGAGGGAACGCAGTTTCCTTCCCAGTGCCCATTGAAAAGTTATGGTTCATTCCCTTAACCTTAATTCTCTCCGCCTGTCTTCTCCCTGGTCGCCGCNCGTGGTCGCGGGGGGCGCGGGGTGAGCGCGGCGGTGCGGACACCCTACCAGAGCCGGGGGAGCGGCCGGGCTGTCCGCTCCCGGGTGAGCCCGGCGCCCGCCTGAGAGGCAGCCCCCTGCCTTCCTACCCGGGGTCAACTCGGCGCGGCCGCCGCCGGCCCTCAGCACCCGGCGCGCCCGGTCGGGCCTGCGCGGGCTCGGTGGTGTCCGGGGGCAGCGGCTGCGGCAGTGCACAGCCTGGTGTCCCGTACTCTGCTGGGACAACGCTTGTTCCTGCTTCTTTCGGTTCTTACTTTGTGCAACAGCTAGTGCCCGTATGCGTAAGAGCATGAAACAGCCAGCTCTGACCTTGGGATCTGTTGGAAGAACGAGATTACACGCCGATCCGTGGTCTTCCAGTGACCCGCCAGGTCTGTTCCCTGCCAAAGCCATTTACACACTCCATATCCTGGCTGTGCCTGGACGACCTGTTGGCTTAGGCAGCGTGCAGCAGGGGGTTTAGTAAGTCAAGGAATATGTTGCAAGTAACATTTATTTTGGTTTTAACTTCCGCTTATTACATAGGTTAGTCTTGATACAAAAGTATCACACTGGCCACCCTCTGACATTAACTTCCATCATAGGGAAGCTGATCGCACAGCGGCTGAACTGGTAGAAGAGTTCATAGACGGGAAGGAGATGCACAGAAGTAGATACTGCATCTTTCTGCTTCTCTTCTTTGGCAGCCTGGAGACAGTTCTTTAAATTTTCTTTTCTGTCTCCCCTCTTAAATGCTGTTTTGTTGAGAAACGTTGTTGAAGTTTTTTTAAAGTGTTTCTTTAATCAGAAATACTTTGGAGATCAGAAATTAGGTAGTTTTTAAACTACCCTAATGTCTTCCATGGTTGTCTCTCTGTCTGGTAAAGTATCAGTTTCTCCTTTTCTGGGAACAGGAACTTGGGGTATGGACTCTTGTTGGTTAGGACAGCTCATTTAGCTTTTCTCTGCCATCCTCCTGCAAAGCTGACACTTGTCTAATTATTTTTGAGACTGTCAGTAACTGTTGCTGAAGTTTCAGTGCCCTAGTTTCTTACTGCGATCTAATTATTATTGTAATTTTCATGGCTGCAATGTTCTGAAGGGGTCATAGGTGATTTTTGAAGAAAAGGCATTGATAACCGCTTGTGCTGGTACACCTCTTTTCTCATTTTTATGTATTTGTGAATGAAGGGCAAGTTCATTGAAATTCTAGACTGGATTTCAACAGAAATTTAGGGGATTGTGTTTAGTTCTTTGCTGTGAACATATGAGAATTTTTAATAGGAGTCCTACTTCATGTTTTTTAGCAATCTTTTTAAAGACAGAATGACCAAAATGTAATATATTATACAATTTGGACTTTTAAAGAAATTTAGATGATTTAGATAATTTATGTAATCTGTCTGGTCTTCTCAGCTGGTAAAACTTCAGTGAGTTCTGCATCCAGAACTTGCATTCAGCAAGAATAGCTGACCCATTTGAAGGAGTTCACAAAATAGCAGTGGCAGTTGGAGATCAAGAAAGCATTATCTCTGTGGAAAAAGAGAAAGGTTTATTTAGTTCAAAGACAAGATTAAAGCTAATATCTAATAAGTGTTTAAAGTGTAAAATGTTCTGCACAGAAGAAAAGGAGCAATTTTGTTCTCTGTATTCACAGCAAATAAGGGAAATTAGGAGAAAATTCCATTTAAGTATTAGGGGAAAAGTTAATAATAAAAGATAAGACGATGAGATAGTTTGAGAAGGCTGTAAAATCTTCATCAAAGGTCTCTAAGAGAAGATTAGACCAATGAGTTCCAAGAAAGGGAAGTGAGACTGACTTGGAAAGGAAGTCTTAGGACTCTGCTACTGGTTTTACTGGGACTAAATAATAAAAAAATTTGAAGATCATTGGACAATAGCCGAAACATTGATATATCTGCATGCTACTTGGGAGGCAAGCATGAGCTCACACAAGGCTCACAACTGACCTGAAAGCAGTGCAGCCACAACACACGTGACCTAGTACTGAGATAAAAAGGCCCACTCAGGGCCTTTGAGAAACTTTTTATCTTTGTATAGGCACGTTTTGTGGAAGGAGAACAAGATTCCTTTTAATAGTCTTCATATGCAAACCAAGACAAATTAAACTTAGGAAAATATCCAAAACACTAAGGTTAAACTGCATTTAACAACACAAAAAAAGCTTCAAAATCCTGTGTTCATATGCATTTGTTTGAACTTATGTGCAAAACAAAATAAAAGTGCATGCCAATGCAATAAATGAGAAACATGATGTATGTAGAAACCTCTGCAATGTGTTAACGTGCATCTGTAGAGTTTCCTCTGTCCTTTGTGAGGACTGCAAAAGACACACATGCAGATTTTTAATGCACCTACTTACTTTTTAAATACTCCTAGGTCAGAAGAACACTTCAGCCTGCTGTACCATAATATTAAAAAAAGTATTCATTTGAGTTGGATTTTTTCCATGTAGTTCACTATCAGCACTCTTGGTTACACAAAACACAACAAAATACAACCATGCTATGTGTGTCATTACACGTATACTATGCATTCATTTCTCTTATGTAAGTGTAATTTTAAATAAGAGGTATATGCTGAACTAAGAAGAACCTCTCAAAGGGCATAACTAACTAAACTAAATAAATAAATAAAAGACCTTTTATTTTGCAGTAAAGCTTGGAAGGTAAGGAGGAGGATGACGAGGATGTTTCCATCAGCTCAAATGCCAGTGATCCTTAGAGAGCCTTCGTTTGCATGACTTGAACCTTGTCTTTTAAATATAGCAGGTGCATTTATTCATCCGTCTTTTATGTGGTTGTTGAGAGGGCTATCACCAAGTTGTTTTTGCCCTGCTCCAGTCATCAGCTTCAAATGAAGCAACTGTTCAAAGGATAGCAAGACATCCTCTTCCCTATGGGGAACAGAATGTATGTAGAGATTTAAATATATCATTTGGATTTAAAAAATGCAGCATAAAAAGTGATGCAGGGTATGTATCACCTCATACCAAGAAGGTATTTGAGTAGATGGGGATATGGCTGTACCTAAAAAGAATGTCTGAGCTAGCTGCATGCAAAATATCTTTCAGTCCATCCTGCTTGATCTTAGATTTGAGGCTCACTCTGAACTGTTGTAAAATTAAGTTCATTCTAGAAATGTGTTATGAATTTGTGAAGAATAAATTAATTAGAACAGCTTTAAAGTGTTTGAGTGATACAAAGAAATTCATAACTGATAATCATTCTCTCAATACCCTGTGGTGCCCAATGTTATAACAGCAAAGTGATACAAAGTACTTCTAAAAATTATCAGAGAATGAATTTACTTTTTAACAAAATCATTTGTAGACAGGTTAATTATTTTATACGTTACATTCTGAAATGTGTCTGATACAGAAAGTAGCAGCACTGACAAAGGTAGGTTAGTAAAAACTAAGTTTTAGTTAAGTAAAAACGGAAGTTCTGCTGAAGTTAAAGTGTTTGAATCATTCAGTTTTTGTCAGGAGCAAGACAGGTTACTAGTATAATTTTTTAGCTTTTATGTAAATGTCTCTTTCCTGATCTTTTGCTTTTCTGTCTTAAGATTTGTTAATGGACCCTTAATAAAAATTCATTTTAATTGTGATATTGTAAGGAAACATTTAATGTTTGCCTTAATTTCACTTCTTAAGCTGAGAGTGGATCTGATTGTTAAAAACTGCATGTAAACTTGAGCTCAGAGTCTGCTGTATGTACGTGTTTCTGCTTGTCCTTGTCAAACTATATTTCAGACCTTTACTTTTGTAAAAAAGTAAAAAATGCGATGAATGAAGACCTCAGATGTAAATAAAAGATAATAAGTAGCCTCTCTGTGTGTTGCATTGTCTTTGATCAAATCAGAAAACAAGGCAGAAAAAGGGAAGGTAGAAATGGGGAAAATGCAAAAGTCTGTATGTTTCAACAAGGCAAACTGCTCTTCAGACAGCCTTTAGTCAAGACCTCAAAGTTTCTTTAGTTAGTGAAAACTAAAAAAATTTGACTGTTAAAATAGTTGCAAAATTAGATGTTTGGACTCTGAAACATTTTACACTGATTTTTAGTTTCATAGTCCAGCATGCCCGTCAATGAGTGCTGTGCACTTCAGCACTCGGAATAGGCCTAACTCTACTATAGGGCTAGAGTTGCCATGTAGATGAAAAAATTTTTTTTTTTTTTCATGTAACTAGCACAAGGGAGTAAAAACATAAGTACTTCCAAAGAAAAATTAGAGGATCTTTGGAGAAAACATGACAAAAGGGGAAGACTTCGGAAGAAGCTGTAGAAGACCAGAGAGACAATCAGGATGCAGCAAGACACAAAAAGAGAAAAATAGAATATTTGTCTTGTCCTTGTGGTGTCTTAATGTAGGTCTTGTTTCACAAAGAGGTTGATACAGGTCCTTGAAAAATGGTTGCACCTGTAGTGGTCATCCTTGCACACAAAATAATTTAAGGGAGCAACCCTCCAGGGGCATGTTGAGAAAAGAATCTGTCATCTTTAGTTTTATGTTGGCATTCATTACTGTTATGTGACATTATATGTGTGTATGTTTATTTATTGCTTAGGGTAGCAATGGCTTATTGCTATGGACATATTCCAGAAAAACTGGAGTTCTTTTATCTTTTGTCCAAATATTGGACAAACTTCTAGTTTGGTTGATTGGTCAGTTTTGTTTTATTTTGGTTTTAGTTCTTTTGTTGTTGTTGCTTTCTAGTTCTTTTTGCAACCTGGAAATAAAACCAGCTGTTTCACGTTACTATTTAAAACATCTAGATGGCATGCTTTACAAGATCAGAGTATGTTTGTAAGTGAAGTATTAGTCTCCTCTACAGTGGTGAGAGTATTTATGGACTTCAAGGTCTCAAGAAACAAGTGGTGTTTCAACAGGTGACCAAATTGTATGCTTTGTGGTCTTTACAGGTCAGCATACAGAGCTGCAAAATCCCAAGTCGACACATAATGAACAACCAAGAGGCTGGTGTTCTATGTTGCTGGAGATGTAGGAAATACATAGCAAATTCCATTTTTCTTGCAAAATGTAATGGGAAAAAAACATCCAAAGTAAGTATAGCTTCTTCTGAGGGAGTTTTTAAGTTCTTCTGGTGCCATTTGTTTTAAATGAAGGAGAAGTATTAGACTTAACCTTACTTTGTAGTTAATCTCTTGTGGAGGTACGTAGTAAAGCAGAGACAGTTCTGTAGAGAGTAGAGGAGGAAGTAATTTTAGTGAAGCCCTGTAGGCAGTGATCACCTTCATGTTCTGCCACATGCAGGCTGCTGCTCATGGACACTTGGCTACTGGCCTGTATAGAGCACTACCATTTCTAATATAAAAATGGGGTTTGGTTTTGATGGTTTTAAAGCAGTCGTTTTTTTTGTTTTAATATCTCTTAATAGTCAACTCTTTGTGTATAAGGTGCATTTTAAAGATTGGTTCTAATTTCCACTGTGGTAGTTAACTGTGTGTTAACCCTACATCAAAAAATTTTGCTCTTTATTTTTTAAATATGGGCCATGGTCTGTGCACAAAAATAGCTCAGAAGATTAATCTGCCCTGAGCAGAGTTATACCCTGCTCAGTAATTTATATTGTGTTTATTAAAATAAACAGAAGAATAATTACACAGAATAAAACCATGACAGAGTATTTCCTACTGTTTTATGATGGCAGCTACTAACCATAAAGAGCTAGGGTCTTTCCAAATGTGACCAAAAAGCTTACAGCCTCTTGAATCAAAGTTTAAAAGCAAATAGAAAAGAAGGTGGTGATGTTTTCTGTTAATGTGTTAGTAATGCAATAACATTCTTTTGCACACTAGAGAGGGGTACAGCCAATAGACGTAGAAACAGAATTCGTTTTTAAGATCATGATAGTATTATCAATAAACTCCATTTTAATCACTCTGCTTACAGAGCTTGAAGTTCTGGAAAATTTTCACACTTTATATTTGAGGTTCTTTTGTGCGTGGTTTGAAGTGATTTTTAGGGGAAAATGTGGAAATTCCAACTCCTTCTTTCCGTGGAAAAATTGCAGTGAAAAGAAAAAGATATCTTTGTCCAAGCTCCCCATGGTGGAGCTTTTAGGTGTGAGTGGAGATCCACACATCATTGCACATGACTGAAGTAGCTTGTTCTCCATTTATGTAGATAGCAAATAAAAAAGTGTAATTGAATGCTGTATCTAAAGAGGTTGGGAGGGAAAGACAGCATTATGATGAGAAGACTAATGTTTTCAGCATGTTTTCAGAGATGAATTTTAGACCTTCAGACAAAGACATAGCTGAATAATGAATACAAAAATGTGGAACAAATTTTAAAACAAATGTTGAAGTTAAAAACACAGTATAAACACCAATAATTAAATGCATATTGAAGTGCAGGTGGTCTTCACAGATGATAGGACAAAAAGCCAGCATAGACAGGATAAATGGATCTATCTGTCTTCTGTCAATACTTGGAGAATTTTTAAAAGCTTCTATCATCTGACTATAGCCCTACTTTTAATTTTCAACAGAATGAAATTTTTATTTAAATGACTTTAATAACATGGGTGTCGACAACTTTCCTTATTCATAAATTTTAACAACTTATTTTAGGACTTTCTCACCAGAGTTTCCTTTTAATTTTAGCCATCCCTGTAACATTGATTTAGTTAGGTAATTGCTTTTATTTTAGTGTCAATTATTGAAATGCTAAAGGTTTTTAGATTTTTTTTCTCTTCACTTATCACATTATTGCTGTAAAAACTCTACAGTTGCTAAAATTACCTGGTTACTTTGTTAGTTATTCTAAAAAGAATTAGTAAATTAATTCTACTAATTGCATCTGTGCATTGTTGATCACAAACTATAACGTATATTTTTCTGTCTTTACTGAAGAATTATGCCAGCTCACAATGATTCTAGAATCAATTTCCAGATATTCTTGGAAGGCCTGCAGCTGCGTACTTTCTGTTCTTTTAAACAAAACAAAACCACCTCCAGACATTTCCACAGGAGTTTGCCCAATATTCTTAGAATCAGAAATAGAGAATTACTGACAATGTCTACCTGATTTTTAGCTTAAAGAAGCACATCATATTTGAGATTTATTATTTGTTAATGTTTACTGGTTTTGGGGAACTTACTTCTGGCTATATTCGAAGAAAGAAAAGCTTACATAAATTTTGAGTATCAATGCAATTGTTTTATTAACAGATATCACAACCTTCAGCTGCTGCTCAGAATTCTTGCAATGTATGGCATGTGAGCTTAGAAGCCATTCCAGAGTGGGTGAAATGTGTCATTGAAAAGGTAGATTTTTTTTCTTGCATCTTCATTACTCAGCGTGTAAAATAATTGAGGACAAATTTCAAGGGCACTATTGTGGCAAAGTCCATGTATGTTACAGAGACTTTATAACAGGGAATTCTTCTCAGGAACTTCTGTCGTTACCATTTACAGATGTTTTTTTCCTCTCTTAAATGTTGTTTAATTTTGTTTTGTTTTTAATATATGCAAAAGTGCTATAAGTGATAAATTCTGTTTCCTTCTCTTTGATAGATGAATGTGTTTAAGGTTGTCCAGGTAACTGTCATGGGCATCTCTGCATGTTTGTCAATGCTTAATGTTATATTTATTACCTAGGCTTTGGAGGTTGCTTTGTTTTGATCATCATATCTTGCAGTACTAATATATAGGTTGACAGTTACTACAGGAAGCATGTTTCCCCATAAAAGTGGACTACAGATTTATTAAGAGATCAGTTTTTGAAATATGTGTTTTATACTTAAGTCTTTTATACTTAATGTGCTCTTTTGTCATATGAATATAAAGTAGATACATTCCTGCAAATTCAAAGGTCTGATGACAAGCCAGTGTCACTGCTTTTGAGTTTTAACTACCTATTTGTAAATTACAAACCATCTCATAAATGTCCTGCTGTACTGACTGCTTCAGTTGGTATTTTCTCAAAGTTGTTTTAGATCTAGAAGTTAATGTTGTGGCATTAATACTAATAAGCAGAAGCAGTGGTTTTTGCTGCACAGATTTTCTTTTATGAATCTTTGATATTGATAAGTAAATTTTATTTGCATTCCTTAGACTTCTCCTTAGACTTCAGTGTACAATTTTGCTGTATTTTAAGTAATTTCTGCCCTAAGCAAACCCATACTGAAAATGATGCACAAAGAGAGAAAAAAAATATTATGACTGTAGAACTAAGCATACAGAAATTTAGAAAAACATCTTCCTTCTTTGTATTGCTCTATGTGGGGTTTTTTTGTTAAACATTAATTAAACTTTTTAATAGTGATCTCTTCTACTTCAGTGAATATAACAGAATAGTTATGTTCAGAAACACTTAACTTGGAGGTGTGTTTAAAAATTACAGCTCATGAGTTATGAGTTATAGTATGAGTCACTTTACAGTATCGCCTAACCATGAATCTTTAATAATAAGAAGGCAGGTTTTTACAGGGTTTTTTTGCCTCTTAAATTATTTCAGTATAATTGAATTCAATATTGATAGTAGTATTCTTTTCACTTTTAGCTTTTAAATTGTTCTTTTGCACCTTTAGCTTTTGCATTTGAAAACCTGGAGGGTCAAATTGGGGACCAAGGAAATACGAAACCCATAGAATGCTTGACACATTTGCTTAAGGCTGCAGAGGAGCAATTCTCCTCTGGTGAAAAAGGCAGACAATGCAATTCTCTGTGTACATCTTTGACATCTTTATGTTCATTGTGTCACTTAATGTCCTTGGAAGTCTTGCCTCATTCACTTTGTCTCCTCTGGTAGGATCCTGTGTTTTTATGGGTTAGTGCGGGGGGGATGCAGGGTGTTAAACAATTCTGACTTATCTCCAGATCCTCCTGAGTTCTGAATAATTTTGTGATCATGTGTTATTTTCTCCTGTATGACTCCTGAATCAAAGGCTAAATCATTTTGCATAAGCACGAAGTCTATTTGCAGGCTGTAAAAACCCACTGCTTCCCAGCCGGTTCTTTTTTGCCATCTGTCCCTCTTCTTAACCAATCTTCTTGGATTTCATGTATATATTAGTATAGTTAATCTTCAATAATTACGAATATGTAGCTAGTGCTGCTAGTGACTTTATTGACCTGGATTTTCTGTTACCCACCACTTCTCACTTGGTTTGGTTTCCTTTTCTAACCATTTCCATTTTTTCCTCTTTATATAGTCCATTAAATCTGTGTACCCTCAGCTCCCTTCAGATCTTGCTGATTTTCCCCCTACCACCTCCTCCACTAGTAGGCTGTTACTTCTTTTATTGAGTCAGTGCTTCCACACTCCATTGCCAAACTCATGCTAAATCAGTCCCTGGCTCCTTGGTACTACATCTCATCTCCCAGTCTCTTTGCACATGGGGCATAGAGATGTCATTTTTCCTCCATACTCTGTCTTGCATGTCCTTTTTTTCCAGGCTTTTAGCCTTCCTAATTTTTGTGAATCACTCCACCTCTCCATTTGAAGATTCAGGATGTTATTCCATGCCAGAGAGACTCTATCAAGTCACGAGAAAGTGCTTTTCTCTTAATTTTAGTGTTTAGCCCCTATATCCCCTATATCCCTCCATCTGGGAAATGGAGTATAGGAGACTTAAGAGTAAATCTCTGAAGAAGCTTAATTCTTCTTTGGGAATGGCCTGTGTACACATTGGTCAGTCTTATAAACTGAGAGCGATTGTGTGTGTTTACAGAATTCTCAAAAATTTGAAAGCCTGTGATTATATGTAAACTATTCTTTTTTCTCCAAGTTAAAAAAAAACGTGTCCAGATTTAAATAAATTCTCATAGGTGCAATGAAAAACACATTTTTGATATTTTGTATAATTTTAACCCACAAGACAGGAGTAAGTTTCTCAGATAAGTGTTTCCAGAACTTCTAGCGTTGTGTGTGAAAAATAACCCTTTTTTCCACACACGTTGCAGGAGTTTTTTTCTGAAACTGCTGAATTTGTATTTCTGACATTTTCTGTAGCTTCCAATAGGACAAGCATCAGTTATGGACATAGCTATCCAAATCACCTTGAAGGACATTTGCAACTGAAAGCAATGCTTAAACTAGAAATGTTGGGCAGCCTCTGTATTCATGGTTCTTTAGACACTCAAGTGAGTAAAGTGTGACTGGAGTTGATAATGTTGTTTCTCATCTGGGCTTTGATCCTACTAACACTTGCATAACTTTAGTCCTCAACAGAACTGTTGACAGATGAATATAATTACTGAAAATACTAATAGCTGTCTAAACATGTAGGAGGACTAATAGTTGTATTAATATGTAGGCATTTGTAGATCTTTGATATGTATTTCCTTTTGAAAAAGTGCCTTCAGGGTTGAAAAGAAATTAATAGAATTATAAATAATGAAAATAACTGTCTCCTTACATATAGAGTACTAAGGATTTGTCATGGTTTCTGCACAGAGATTATGTTGTAATGGTACATACACCAAAATACAAATACCATTTTAAGATTTTGTGGGGTAATCAAAGTGAAAAGCTGTATTCTTTTAG
>VYZP01050905.1:1692-11907 GCA_013400635.1 Hypocryptadius cinnamomeus | reverse complement strand
TGTGGCATATACTCACTCTTGATTCAGTCTAGAGAAAGATGCAAGGGGTGTTCAGTAGTCACAGGTTACTACATTTGGGCACTCTGGCAGCGTTTAGACTTCAGGAAATTAACAGACCTCATGAAAACTTGGTCATGCTTCTTTCCATGTAATCAAATCTTCAAAATCCCCTGACTTCATTTTTCATTTTACTTATCTCCTGCAAATCTTCTTTTGCAAAACTTCTACTTCTTGTAGAAGATCAGCTTTTGGAAAGGATGTAAATATAATTTTGCTACTGACATATGACCTGAATGCCACCATTGTAATGATTCCGGTTCATGTTTATATTGGGGTAGTACCAGAGAGAAACAAACACAGACCTGTGTCCTGTGCCACATAAAACAAAATAGTGTCTGACTCAATGATCTTACTGTAAAACCAACTAATTTCTTCATTTGCAAGTGTGTCTTGTTGAGTGACTCTGAGGAAGACATATATGTTAATATGTAAAGTCGAAGAGGCAAGGCCTGGAATTTCTTGTATATACTTGAATAACTCGAGTACTACAGTTTCAGTGATATACGAAGTATCAATTCACAAGGGCTTTGAAACAAATCAAGTCTTTTAGGTCACCTGGGAAAATCCACTAAGTTTTGCCCTGTTCCCTGCAGTAAAACATGAAATTATGGAATGAATTATTTACAGCTTCAGAGGTCTCCATCTGTTCTTATTTTGCAATACTAACATTGTATATGCACTTTATAGCTCACTTGATCTGGTACCTGTCTCTCATTCCTAATAATTTACTTCCAGTTTCATAATCTGGTAATAAGTAGTCAATTCCCAAATTGATGTCTGCAAGAGCTCTTCAGTGGTCCTTGTGTATATAAACCACTGGCTAACCATACAAATGTTACAACCAGATAAGTAAAGTTGTACATTTCCAGACAGCTTTGAAATCATTAGCCTTATTTATAACATTGTTGCAACAGCTGTTTGGCATCTGAAACTTGAGAGCTGGTGGTAATTGTATAAAAACTAGTCAAGAACATGTTTTATTAAGTCAAAACTGTATTGAAAAACCAGTTCAAAATATGTACGTATTCTTATATTAAGACTGGAGAGAAATATAGAAGCTCTTTTTGTTGGTTTTGGTGTTACTAATAGTTAATTAGGTATGCACAACATTCAAGGGTAATCTCCTCTTACCTTTTTAGAAACTCTAGTTTCTCACTCCTTCTTGATTGTTAAATAGGCCACATGAAATATACGATCAAAGCAAAAACTAAGACTTCTTTCAAGAACAGTACGTACTATATATTCATTGAGTTTATCTGCTTAAGTCTAAGGTGTTCACCAATGACAGAAAGGAAAGCAACCAAAAGATTCTTCATAAAAAAATAAGCAATGAGGAATGACAGATTTTAGGTTTTAAGTGGAGAAGCATGCAATTTCTTAATGGTTTTAAGACATCAGCTGTGGGAGGTCACATCTCCTGTTCCTTTTACCCTAATCCTAGTCAAACATATGCCAAAAACCTGAGTTTTGGTAAATGTTCAAGCCACTGTACTTCATCTGAACTCGTTTATTCAAGGAGCAATGAGCAACTGCTAATACTGTTGTGGTCTCATGGGTCAGCAGGCCAACTTTTGTTGCTGCCGCTTTTCATTGTCAGCAAATGGAAAGCAATATCCTCAAGGAAAAAGGAACTTACATTCTTGGCTTTATTAGGGTATCTTCTAGGGGTTGTGTTGCATGCTGTGTTTCACTGCAGCTGTCCCTCAGTGTCTTCCATTGAGCGATGTGTATTTCACAAATGCTTGTTCCCGGTACTGCCTAGTGAAATGGGCAGTTTTCAACCCTATGTTTATTTACTCCTTGGCGAGCAATTTAAATTATATTATCTTCTTTTCAGATTCTTGTGCAAGGTTAACTGTTTTAACTGACTCTGAAAAATATCTTTGTGTCTTGGCAGTATCCAGAGCCTACGTGGACTAAATTAGACTAGACAGTCAGTGCTCTCACTGATATTAAATGTGGGGTTTTGTTTGAGTTTTTTTTTAGTATTTGAGTAGCAAACCAAATTACTTTCTGTTTATTGCTTTACTTACATGTGATTCACTTTTCACAGTGTGATAAGGAAAAGGACATAGAAAAATTAAAAATCCTTCAACCATTTAGCTTTTCAACTATTTAGCCCAATGCCATAAATTCCAGTCTCAGAATTTTTGGGATAGGTAGGTTCAGAACCAGTCCTCAAGATTCAGGCAAATTGTTCTTATAACAGAGCCATTTCAGGCATTATTTCATTATTGTACTTGATTTTCTTTCTTTTAAACATGTTGATATATGCTTTTCTCAATGGATAATTGAGAATGAAAGGCACATTATCCAGTGACTTTTTTCCCTGTAATGTCTCTTTCTAGCTAAATCTTGAGTCTTAGGAAGTCATGTTGTGTATGTTATCATTGTGTATGTTATTATATCAAGAGATATATTCAAAACTTTTGGCAACAAGAGAGATGACAAACCTTAATACTTTCCTCCCTATTGTTAAGCATATGTTGACACAAAATTATCCTTTCATATAGCTGAATTAAAGTATTGTTTTACTATGTGACAAATAATATTCCTTCACCTCTATTCCAAATATAATAGAAATATTGTTAATACTGCAAGGCTGAATTTGTCTCCATGTGAAACTTCTTCTGTACCTTAAAGAGGATATGCTGTTAATTCTGGGGTTTGCATCTTATGGATACCTCCCAATTTCTCTGTGCTATTAGTTATTTTCAGGAAATTTAGAATGAAATTAAGTCTTCTAATTTTATGTCAGAGTCCAGTCTGCTGGAGAAGTACAGTATATTTTTCTATTGGGGTTTTTTTTCTTCCATAATTAATTGAATTCTTTTTTCCTTTAGTACTACACAAAGAATGGGAGCATAGAGAGGGTATTTAAATTTCTGACATTCAATAAAAGTCAGAGTTATAGGTAGCTTCTGTACCAGGTTCTGTCTTTAGTGAATCACAGTGTGGAACTGCATGGGGTGCCTCACAGAGAGGTGGAGCAAGCAAGCAGCTGGATGGGGATTTTGCAGTTAGCCAAGGCTAACCCACAACAAGAACTGAAAAAGATTTATGCATAAGAACAGCCATGAAATTAGCACTTGTCACAACTACTACTCATTAAGAAGAAATATTTGCATATGCATGTAGCCAGTCTATTTTTTTAAATTGATGCTACACTGCTTCAAGCCAGATATCTCCATTTCACAGAGAAACAGAAAAAACATTGTGTCCTCCGTCATCAGTGACCTAAATTACAGGTATATTATGTGTATCTTTATGGACAACTGTACCTTTGCACAGATTTTTCCAAAAGTCTGATGAAAAGAGTAAAAATATTCTTCATTCCATATGGGATGTTTTTGGCTGTAGTTGAATACAGTTACTTTCCCAGTGAATATCAATAAATGTAGAAAAAAAGAATCTACAATCCTTTCAATTTTAATTAGTTTACTGATTAAAAGACCTCCTTATCTGTGGACACCATTCATTTGGAAAGAACAAATGAAAACAGGTTTAATAGGACAGATTTAGATGATACACTCATAGCAATTGTAAAGTCAGCTCAAGCTGCTTTGAAAGAGACAGTCACTGTCTCAGTGATGGTACAAAGAGAAAAGAAATAGAAATAATCACTGAGGAAAAAAAACCTCATATCTCCGATACATTTATAAATATTGCCTAGTTCCAACCTATTTTAGAATAAGCAATTAAAATTTTTGTCCCCTATATTTACATAGTTATTCCAAATTACTTCATGAAATAGACAAAATCAAAGTAGACAAATCAAAATATATATAAAGAAAAGTAAAGAGTGAATAAAACTTTCTAATTTGAGTATAAGGGTTTGCTGTTCAGTCTTCAACAAGTAAATGCATTTTAATGTTATCTTGCTAATTAGTAATTAATAGAATGTAATTTTTTTCAATAATTACTGTATCTAGGAAGTCTAGATCCAATGATGCTACCTTTTATTAATTGTGAATGAGTCACCATCAGCCTTGAACATGATAGTCATATATTCCTTGAAAAATGGATTTGCATATTTGCAGAGGTTTCACAGAGCTGTTTAGAAAATCAGCAAAAGATTACAGGTTAGAGTGAACCTGAATAGTGGATAAATACAGAAAAACTATGATCCTCCTTACATGCAGTTAAGAGAAGAAGCTAATTTAACTGAGTAAATTATTTACTCATCTTCAGTCTTAAACAGTCTTGCTAAAATGACAGTATTTTCAACTCTACAAATTTTAAAATGATTTGGTAATTGAAGTTATGTTTCCATTCCCATTATACCTGTAATAAACTTCTCTTACACTCAGCAATTTTATCTGGCCCAATTATTGCTACAGTCTGTAAATACAGCCTTTACATTTTCCCATCAAAAAATGACACTGAAACCTGTATGGCTAAAAAATTTATGCATCGTGACTTTACTGAAATGAAACTGCAATGTTACCATAAATCTTCAGTATTTAAGATGAAAATGCATTCCCATATTATTTACTGATTTTTTCCATATATTTTTGTCTAAAATGTAAAAGGAACAGAAATCTATGAGCTGATCATTTTGCACCTGCTTATTTTTGCAAAGAGGAAATTGTGCAAAAGAGATGGTCTGTCTGCAATCATAATTGCTACCTAATAAGATTATTCAACTACTAATTAAAGGTACTGAAACCTGGTAATTGTAAAGGATTAGGGATTATGTAAAAACTACTATTCCTATTAGAAATTGTCATTCAAACTCAGGAATGGGAAGACTCAGAGCATGTCTTGTGAATAACTTTTATGAGATCAGTCTTGATGGGAAGATATGCACACTGGAAATTATGAAAACTTAAAAGAGTATGAGAAAACTTAGAAACCCTTGAAAGTACAGTACATAGTGAAACCTAAGCCCAAAATATCTAAAATGCCTGAGTGTGCCCACATAACAAAAAATAATAAATATTTGATAACTATTTTACTTCAGTGGGACTACAAAATATATTGTCTTCTAGGATGTCACAGTGTGATTTTGAAGACAGAAATTCAGGCAGTGCATATCTCTGGTGTAGCATATTAGTTTACAAAAAATGCTTTTTACATCTATTTTTCACCATTGAGCCATACAAGACGATTGATTTTTCTTCATAGCATTGGATGCATCACTGCAGCTGAAATCTCATGAAAGGAGAGCAGGGAGGCAGAATCCCCTCCTTCCCCTGCTGCCCACGCTGCTTTGGATGCAGCCCAGGACACGTTTGGTTTCTGGGCTGTGAGTGCACATGGCTGGGTCATGTCCAGCCTCTCATCCATCAGCATCCCCCAGTCCTTCTGGGCAGGGCTGCTCTGATCTGTTCATCCTCCAGCCTGGCTTGGCACCAGGGGTTGCCCTGACCCAGGTGCAGCACCTTGCACTTGGTCTTGTTAAACCTCAAGAGATTCCCATGCATCCACTTTTTGAGCTTCTCTGAGCCCCTCTGGATGCCATCCCATCCCTCAGTTGTGTCAACTGCACCACTCAGCTTGGTGTCATCTGCAAATTTGCTGAGGGTTCAGTCAATCCCTTTTTCTGTGTCATTAATGAAGATAATAAATACAACTGTTCCCCACACAGATCCCTGAGGGACACTACTTATCACAGATATCCATCAGGTTTTTGAGCCTATGACTGCTACGCTCTGGATATGATCATCCAACCACTTTCTTATCCATCTTATCCATCTCAAAGCTCACCCATCAAATCCTTCTCTCTCCAATATGGAGAAAAGGATATTGTGGGGGACTGTGCCAAGGGCCCAACAGAAGCTTTCCCTTGTCTGCTGATGCAGCCGCTCCATCAGAGAAGGCCATCAGGCTCGTCAGCCAGGACTTGCCCTTGGTGAAGCTGTGTTGGTTGTCTCAAATCACCTCAATATACTTGAGCAGTAAAGAGGCTTGACTAAAACAAGAAATGCCGTAAGACAAGAGTGTTCTTAAGGTTTTGGAAGATTTGATTAGTCTTTTCATTTCTTCATTGCTCTTGTACATTTGCTGTAATCTTTACAGGGTTTCAAATGGATAATAAAAATACAATGAAAAACAGGGAAAATGTTGGGGAATCTAAAGCAATGCAAATGAGTATATTTTTAAGAATTCAAAGGGACTTACAAATATTTACCTCAACTGTGAAAGTGGCCTACTTTTTTTTGCAATTGAGTTTAAACAGGCAGTATTTGTAGTTTGTCAAGGAAAAAAAAAGAGTACATATATTGTTATTATTATTACTTACCACCTTATCCAACTTTCTTAGCCTTAAGAAAAATGAGAGGAAACAAATTGCATGAATATGAACGCGTTGAGCCAAACAAGATGAACAGGATGTCAATCACTTGTACATGGATGATGGTGTCCATCAAGTTTGCTAGAAGTCTTTTCAATCAGAGGAAAAATATCAAAGCCTTGTAGTGATTGTAAATTGCATGGATTTCCCATTCTCATGAGCTAGCTCTGGTTTGGTTATTAAATCCAGAGCCCATACAAAGGTTTCTTTATATAAATATCAATCTTCCTATCGGTGGTGCATGAAACCTACCTAGCAACATAAGGTATTAAGATCATCCATCAGCAGCCTTACAGCAATCAGAAAGGTTTCATCACCTTCTTCTGTTGGTAGGCTTTTCTAAAGGCCAAATAGAACTTAGCTGGATGTTCATATTTCAGAGAAACTGTGGGCCATTAACCATGTCTCCATACATAGGGATTTGTATGAGAAAATGTTGACATTTGCACCGGCAGGAACAGCACCGATTAAAGCATTTTTCTTTCATTCCTAATATTTTTTTCACCAAGAAAGGGCAGATTTTTAGAAACAGAGAATTATCTCTCAAATTCCTTGTGTTATTGAGGTTCTTTCTTTTGTAAATTTGCTGTTTCTCAACTGTGTAACAGGGAAGAGAAATATTACCTTGCTAGCATGTCTCTCTGTCTGATAAACAGATACAATTTGATGTGTGCTGAAAGTGTGAGAGAGAAAATATATGTAGGTAAGCAGTCATGTACTCATAAAATAAATTATTTCTTATGAAATAAAATTGAGGAAGTGAGGAAGTTAAATACAAACTGTAAAGTTTTAAATTTAATCTCAATAATAAAAAGATTAATTCATTCTCTCCTAGTATTTCACTCATTCTGTAGTTCAGAACTTAAAGGTCAACACATTGCTCACCATGTCACAGTCTTTTCTACACAATAATTAACCACATCAGTAACTAAAAAATAGAGTAGATCAAAGTATTTGAAGATAGCCACAGTTAGCTTGTTCCCGTGATTTCTTGTGTTTGACCAAGCTAATTTTTCCTTGCTTCTTTCCAGATTTACAGTAATTGCCAAAGCATGTTTTTAGAAGGATAGCTGCCAGAAGAGCAGAAGAAACAGCTCAGAGAGCACTAATAGAACTTAAAACCAGCAGCTTTTTAAAGGCATGTGACCTGTCATACCAGTGTATGTGTCTGCTGCATCTTAAATAAGAGCAGGGGAGTTGGGCCAGGAGTTTGATTTTGTGATTTGACTTGAAACTGATGACACTGCTTCAATTCACAGAATAACAAAATTTATATGGCAGAGATCATTGTATTTATGATTCACTGGAAGGAGTAGGTGTTGCCCTAAAGTTCATTTCAATACTTCACTGGCAAAATATATCTTTATGTGTAGCCAGATCTACAAGTTTTTAAAAAACAAATACTCATTTTCAATTGCATATATTTGTTTATGCTCAGTAGATATTTGATCTTAAAGAGCAACCAACTGATACCAATTTGTATAAACCATGGAAAAAATCTGAGGATGGCACAGCTAAATCATGCAGAAAGTGATACAGATATAAAATTGCTAGAAGCTTTGGTGGCAAGGCTAGTTAATAGCTTATTTCTTGTCACTGTAAATTAAATACAATTCTAAATTTCTTATTAGATCAGCTACAGCATATTGCAGTGTCTTTAATTTTTAATGTCAGATTATCAACATTCATGAAGCAAAATGTTTGCATCAAAAGTTAATCAAAGAATATTTTTTTAAAAAGTAAGTGCATAAATTTAAAATTCTACTAACTTCAAAGATATTACTCCTTTCTTAGACATCCAAGGCAATAGAAAGAAGTTAACGTTGAGAAGCACATTCATTAAAATGCACTGTTTATTTTGTCCTTTAAGCACACAGAGACACTGATGAAAGCTGCAGAAAAATAACTCTTCTAAACCTACATTCTCTGTTTCCTAGCAATACTGAGTAAATGACTGGTGTGATGGTAAAGAACATTTTTGGAATTTAGTATTTTAATATTGTCATTAGTACAATTCTCATAGCAATTAAGCTGCTGCTATTACCTAAGCAAACAAATCCACAATATAAGTCAAAACATTATATGGGTCCAGCTATGACTGAGATTTAAACTTGAAGAGGTGGTCCATCTTAATGCAGCAATTTGCACTAGGAAAATCCTGACCAATCCCAGGCCAAGTTTAGGGAAGACAGATCCAGCTCTACCTGCAACTTGATACAGCTTAAATTCACTCTCTGAATAACCTCAAAGGCTGTTGGCCATTACGGGTGAAAGCACAGAAATTGATGATTGTTGTTAAAATATTCAAAATGCACTAGACCAGAGAAAGGAATTGAGAACAGCAGTAAGCATGACTTCAGAGATTAATGATTAAGCAGGTAGGATCCAAGGAATCATTGCTGTCAAGCACTCTTCAAAGGACTGGTAATGTTCTCCATGCAGTTACTTCATCTGAGAACTATGCTCAAATTTCCTACTGAGGACCTTATTTTAGTCAACTCTGACCACCCCATTTCATCTAGCAGTGAGCCAAAAGAGGAAAGCAAGTGAAGGATGTGCTCTGAAGACTCAGCAATTGACTAGCAAAAGTCATTGGAAGTGCAGCCTTCGTGTACACTACAGAGTGATATTCTTGTGATTAGTTGGTTGCTTATGTGCTCATTTTAATTCTTAAAATTCCTATATTTTGTCTATCAACATATCACAGAAGAACTTTTGCTTTACTTGCCTCGTCATCTGACAATTTTCACAGTATTTCTGGTTCTGCAGGATACACGTAAAATAAGAACCTACTGTTGCCAACATCTAATTTGTATTGACTGCACTTTGTAGAAAGGTTATGAAATTTTATGGTACTAAAACATTTAGTTAAGCACCGGCACTCAGCCTCCAAGCACTGTCTTACAGGTAATATGATTTACTTTCTTCTGACATATCACTGATTTTATTCCATTTTCTAGGATATCATTAACACATTTAAGTGCTATAGCTAATAATGAAATTTCTAGGACTGGATATCACTGTGCCACTGGAACTACTGATCAATCAGTATCTAGGCAGAGATGAAGCTAATTTACTTTAATATCTTTAAAAATGGTCTGCCTATACAAGATGTATGAGCTATTTAACAGCTTAAATACCCCGTCTATTGGATTAGTATATTTTATCTGTTTTGTACAGAAGATGCAGTGCAATAGTGTCTGAAAAATCAGGTATGGTATTTAGTGATATTGTAATACCTTTGGGGTACTCATCTAACAGAAATTCCAATTCTGATATAATTAGTTATGGGAATAAACTAAATGTGGGAATGATTTTCCATTTTTAATACACTGAGCTCAGTAAAACATGGACAGTAAGGGTAATGGGGTGAAACTGCTCATATTGCTGCTTTCAGAGGATTCTTTGACCCTTTTTCAGCTAGACCATGCAAGTCTTGTTGATAGCATTGTATTACTGTGACTTTAGTTATTGCAGAATCAAGAAAAAACAAATGCTTATATTTTTTAATAACTTCTTCCTTACAAAGAAAAATGCTTGCTATGAATGAACACCACATGGAGACTACTCACCATATAACTGCTACAAAACCTGTGGGTTTTTTTCCANCATATAACTGCTACAAAACCTGTGGGTTTTTTTCCAGGCAGGGTTGATCTTGTACTGACATTGGTTCTATAATTTGTTGGAAAAACCCTTCAGGAGTCTTGCTCTTGCACACAGTGCTGGAAGACCTCTCTTCTACTAAGCCCTCACTGTCAGCAGATCCTTCCAGGGTTGCACAGACAATTTACTCTCTCTGGGATTTGAACAGAGTAGTAAAGGGTATTCCTCTTAAAGCAAAGGTAGAAAAAAGCAGT
>VYZP01050892.1:0-37557 GCA_013400635.1 Hypocryptadius cinnamomeus | reverse complement strand
AAGCCAATGCCCAGGCACATGTTTCACATAAAACCTGTGTTCAATCAGTTCTAGAAATATTGTGTACTGTGAATTTGCTCAAACACAGGCTTGCAGAGTCATTATAAAAACAGGAAGTCAAACATCTTTGAGGGTGTTTTATCTGCTATCTGGGCTATGTAGGCCTTGTGTACAAGCTCAGGCATGTACAATCTCACTACTGGGATGACCTTAAGGTCTATCCTAAAGGGATCATTTATACATTCTCCAATACTCTACAAAGTTTTGAATAGGTAACAGGAATTAAGTCTTTTTCCATGTACAATTTATTTTTCTCAGGAACTACCTTCTGCTACCAACATTCACAAGCACAAAAGGACCAGCACTGGGAATGTTGTAGTTCCAGCATAAACCAATTAACAGGAAGTCAAGCACAAGGGACCAAAGGTTCTCTCAGTCACAGCCATTCTGCTTTGTAACAGCCCTTCCAAAACATTTATCAACTTCCTGATCTGCTTATGTCAACACTTGTTCTCTTTACATTTCAATCTTAAAATACACATGGCAAAAGAAAAGTTCATGTCCTGCTCTGAGGACAGGACTAGCTGTCACTTGCCGGGTTTCTTATCCTTCCCTCTTTGTTCTGTGTTCTCCAAAAGCTTGTCTATCCCTCTTTTTACAACTGAGATGGCTGAACAATGGGCAAGTTAAAATTACTGAATGATAACAAAGTTCATAGTAAGACGTCACTGCTCTTCAATAGAAGGGCTTTGCTGCCAGTCATCCTTTTGGTACCTCCTCAGCTAGTGAAGGAAAGAGCAGTCAGTTGAAGCTTTGCTGGCATCAAGCCCCTTGGAATTAAGACAGCAAGAGCACAAGCATNNNTAAGACAGCAAGAGCACAAGCATGCATCTGGTTCTTGGTTCCTGGGGAGTTGGAGAGGTATAGAAGTGTATTTGATATTAGAAATATTCTTCCTGATTATTCCTCAACAGCAGCAGGCCCAAGGTTCTCATCCACAGGGTTCTATTAACTGCAGTGTTACATTGCCATCACTTAAAAACACATCTGAAGGCTTATTTCAGCTTTCCCTGCTCTCTGCCATGCTGCTTAAACCATATTTATTTCTCACATTTACCACTTTATAAATCTTCTATTTTTACACCAACTGCAGATTTAAACAGCCACAGCACATGAGAATGGCAATTTATCAAGTAGTCTTGTTAAGAGAGAGCAAAGGAAATAAAGCAATGGCACAGGAATAGGCAGTAAAACCCCAAAATGATTCAATGCCACACATGTCCTCTGAATGAGAAAGACCTACAAACAGAAGGAAAATCTACATCAAGAATGCAGTTATCAAGTTTCCTATGTCTTGATCCACAATTTCTCACATATTCCACACTACAGCTTCTCATGAAGGATAAGGAAGAGCCAAAATCTGTAACTGCTGGCAAAAGCACTGTTCCTTTAGGGCCTGAAAGTGAGACTGAGCTTTAATTACTGGCTGCAGAGGTAAACACTTCCCGTGCCAGTGGCACTGATCTGCTGCCAGCAAACATGCACACAGGCAGCACCAGGCTGGGTGCAAGTGTAATTACAGCCACACCTCATTCCCCTGCCTGGGAGGGACTGAGCTGCTGCTGCTGCTAATAACAGCACTAATAAAGTAATCACCACAAAGCAGCTGCTTTTTTGAAATTATTATTATTTGTGAATTTTGACTTATTATTTTTCTGATCTGTACTGATGTCTTTGAAATCTCCTACAGCTCAGTTTGAAAAACACTGTTGTACTGTATTTTAAGCCTTCTTCTCAGTTCTGCCAGTTTAGGTCTGGACAGTTAGCATAAGCAGAATAAATGCAACAACCCTCTAGTTCTTTGAAATAGGAGTTTAGAAAATAGGTCTTATGAAATTACCTTACTAGTGCTAAATGATTTCTTACCTGAATTTCTGTTCTTAGTTGGTAATTCTGCTACTGTTTTTAAGTTTAGGAGGATTTTTTCTTATTACAATAGGAACAAAGACAACTTTTTCTCATTTTTATCTGCATTGATTGAACATCCAGGTATGGCCATGACACAACACATAAAAAAAAAACCCAAAACAAAAATCCACGCTGGAAGTAACCTACCAGTGTTTGGAACTACCACATTTGCCCAGTGACAAAGTAACAACAAACAGTAACCAAGGATTCCCAATCACATCAGTGATTCATAACAGAGGCATTTCTTCCTTTTTACTTAGAATATCTTAACATTTCATGACAGGAGCACTCCATTAGTCTCACCAAAACTTCCAAGGAGCACTTCTGAAACATGATTTAAAGAATAACACTGTTCTTTACTCTTTAAAATTATCTTTACATGTTTGCCAGCAGGCAGATGCTTAAGAACAGGCATCTCTCAGATGAGAGCAATAGTTTCTTATTGACGCTGGAAGCAGAAGCAACATTAGGTCACAGAGATTGCTCCCAATAGTATACTGAAGAGCCTTGTCTTATTTCATTTTTCATCTCAGGATGTCAGACAAGCCAACTAGGAAAAGCTATTGATTCAGAAACTGCAACTCCTGGCCAAGCAGCAGCCAAGAATAATTTCATTTATATAACAGAATCTATTTTAAGCTCTGACTCAATGCCAGCTCCTCACCACAGGTCAATGAGCAAGAGGCACACCAGAGATCAGATGTATCATCTTTTTAGCAAGCTCAGCTGCAGGGGCCGAGCTCCTTGCCTTCCAGTTCAGGCCTATTTAGCATACACATACAAATGTATTTTGTGCTAAATACACAAAATTATGCTACTAGATTTTAGAATGCCCTATTACAGAAATACCCTAAGATACAAAGGAGCTGAAGTGTGGAATCAAATGGTTGAACAGAATAATTTCTTCATCTCCTCTTTTACATTTACCCACTAACATTTACATTTTTATGCCAGATGGAAAAATACAGCCTTTCTCTTTGTGAAGACTGACTTTAGAGAGATAAACTAAGTCAGCTCCACAACTGCATAAATCATTTAGGATGCATCTCTTGCATCCTTCCTCCCGCTCCCTGTACTGAGGCCGGAGGCTGTTAGATCTTACGGTGAGGTAGTTTTTAAATTTCCCTAAGCTATGCACAATAAACAAAAAAACTCCACCTTCAAAAAAATTACAGACTGCCATCTGAGAAATCACATCACCACACAACCAGACAAGCATCAAAACCAGTAGAGGATTTCAAAGCAGCCCTGCTAACTTTGCACTTGTGAACTGTTCTGAAGTTGAACCCAAAACCAAATGACATATGAGACTTCCACTACCATAAAAAGATTACTTAAGAAGGGTGTAAGAAAAATCATTACCTGCAGATCGTTGAAATCTACTGTCATGACTTGACAGGGCTCTGTCAGGGCTCTGTAACCCCCAGGAATACGACTGAGCTTCTCTGTGGTGTAGGGCTCCACAGTTTCCTCTGAGCCAGCAGCAGCACATGTGGGACTGAAGAACTGCACTGAACTTGACAAGCACACACCAGCAACTTCTTGCATTCCCACTCTAGGAGTAAAGGCAAACAGAGGAAAAATTAAATTCCAGGTAATTTGACCAAAAACCTAAAGGAAATTCTCCCTAGGCTGACTAATTATTTTTAAATGTACAGAGTGTTAAAATAGAGAAGTTAAAAAACATCACAATAATTCTGTGGGGTTTTTGTCATGTTCAGAGCAGCTCTAAAGCACAGAAATGCACCTCACTTTCAAGAATCAGAACAGAATGCTGTCACCAGAAACTAAGAAAAAGTCCAATACATATTAAGAATTTCACTATATCCTAGGAAAAACTCCAATACCAATCAGAGCACAAGCAATGAAGCATAACTTAAAATTGCTGAAAGAATGGGACCGAATACAAACTAGAAGATCAGATCAGGCACAGAGAGACGACTGTGACATGCAAGATTATCAACAATTGGACTGAAAGAGGATTCTCTCTCTCAGCAAGATGAATCAGTATTTGATGATAAATTAAACACACTTTTAAATGTATTTCAGAAAAAAAAAATCATGTATTCATTCAATTTTGGGCTCTATGTCTACTTCTAACCACTCAAAAAAAATTTAAAGCACGAGGAAAAGCTCAAAGAAAAGAGGTCTTAATTGTTCAAGGCAGAAACTGTGCTAGATTATATAAAAATCATGAGAAAAGAGATACTTCCACACTGCTATTTCATTAGGCCTCCTGCTCAGAAAAAAACATCCAAACCCCAAAGCTCTCCTGTAGATTGTGAAAACACTTGAGGAAACGTGAAGGCATGAACATTAGAATAATTCAATGAGATCTGTGTAGTTTAAAATCTTAAATATTCTTAGTGGAGCAAAAAGGGATCTCAAACTATAAAGGCAAGAAATTTAAAAGTGACTTTGTTTTCCTACAGCATATAATTTGTGACAATCACTTCAGTCCTGCTAATCACCTGACCATAAGCAATTAAAATGGAACATCAATTCAGCAATCCAAAGTTAACAGCAAATTAACTTTCATTGTATTTAAATTCTGTAAGTAATGGTCAATGCCCAGTTTCAAGGCAAAACCTTTTCTAATTGATGAATAATTAACTCAGAAACTATTTTGTGACCATCTACCACGGGAACTTCTTTCTCTTTCTGGCCAATGTCCAGGTCTACTGCATTAGAGAAATCACTGATGCAGCACGGCTGCTTTTCATCCAGTGCACTGGAGCTCCTCTAGAAGTTAGTATTTTCTCTAATCTACAACCATATTAATCCTAAACAAAATACTCCAAGTCCAAACCTCTCAGAGACTGTCTCCATACAATAACATTGTTCTAAAAGATTAGAATAAATATGAAAGTAATTGATACACAGTCAGAACTGGTCTCAGCAAAGAAACTCTACTGTATGCCAGTTGAGAATTAGGCAAAGGACATTCAGACAGATAAAGACAGCTGGGGTTATCAACACTTAGGCTTTACAGGGGTTAGATCCAGGGTTAGATCCAGAAATGAGGTATGGAGCAGATTATAAAGAGGGTAAAATGAGGATAAAGGCCAAGTGTTAATCCAAGAATTGTCAATTCAGAAACTGAGAAGTAATTTTACTATGAAGGAATTAAATTTCTTTAGCATGTGTTAGGGGCAGGTATCTCAGCGTTAACTGTATGATTAACGCGTCCAGAAAATCTGAACCTCAAAGGGGTAGGGAGGTGGGGTAAAAAAAAAAAGACAGCCTGGAAAAGGGGTGGGGATGGTGAGAGCAGAAATCTTTTTCGTTAAACAGGTGATCAGTCATTCAAAAATAAAGAGCAAAGTAAATGAGAATTGGTCAATAAAAACAACCAGTCTCTCTTCCCAAATAAAAAATGTGGGTTCAGGCTGTGCTAGAGTTTAAACATACCTGTGATGTCTACGTATCTCTTTGCATTCCACTGCCATCCCAAATATTGTAGCACTTGCAGGAATAACTCTGCCATAGTCTCCAGCACTAACGTCTTGATTTTTAGGCTGTGAAAACATGAACAACAACATGCAATGAGACAGTGGCCTACTTCTACCATTACTGAAAAGCTTAAATTACACATTAGTGAGCCATTCAAGTGACAGTCAAAACATTGCTAAGTTCTTAGTGACTGGTAAAGTCACTACTCTTCGGCATTCTGTTGGCCATTAAAGGAGTTTTTTAAATACAGTGTCTCAATATAACGAGGGATCAGCTTTACTCTTCAGTCTACTACTTCCTGTGTGTAACTCTAACAAAATGCAGATTGCGAAACGCTGTCAGACTATACTGAAACATTCGAGGACTCTTCCGTTATGCATCATCCCTGTACTTAACACTAGAGGTCACCAGTTTCAATTCAGTCCAACACAAAAGGTTTCAGCCAGCTAAAACTTTTTTGCAAATGAGCTGGAATCAAGGCAAGGGCAAAATAAAAAGAAGTCCTTCTATTAGGACGAATATTAGCTTAACAGAGATTAGGCTATGTAATAGCCTAATCTCCTTGTCATATTACTTTGCTTAATGTACTAGCAAGACCACAAAATATAAAGTAAAATCTGAAACCCAGTGGAATTGCTCAGTCTTCCAAAAAGGTTAAAATCAGCAAAAATAAATAAATTTATCTTCCAAATTATAATTGAGTGTTCCCAAATGTTACAATGAGAAATAACTCTACCATAATTCAGCATCTTCTGTCTAGACTGGCTGTACATTTAAAATCCACACAAACCCTTTTGCTGTTACTTACAAAGATGGAGGACAAAAAGATTTAAAATAAATGAACAGTGATTAAGAGTGAACCATCTGTGATGAAGGAAGGTTACATCCTGAAGGAAGGATACAGGGAAACATGCTTTCCAAACATGTTTACTCAGAACACAGAGCTCACAGAAGTACAATGCAAGTTCTGCCTCACTGCCACTCACCAAAATCAAATTCATGGAGCAAGCCCAGATCACTCATTTTTAGCATACCAAAAGGAATGAAGTATTTACAAGACAACTGTTTCCCATTTCCATATGTCTGGAATGTGTGCATGCTCTCAGGTACCCACATCACCTACCTTTGGCTGTAAAAGCAGATGTTCCCAAGCATGTATCAAGCTTTCCACAATTCCTTCTCCAAATAAGCCAGCATCGACTGTTTCTGTGACAACCAAGGAAACTCTGGACAAAAAAAAAATGATGTATAACAAACACTCCTGTCAACAGTCAATCATTCTTTTAAAGGAAAAAACCCCACCATAGCAGTATGAGCTCAGAGCAAAACTTTTACCAGGAGTTTCAGTACATATGGACAATTTAATTCTTCCAAAAATTATGTGTTTTGAATTGTTGTCAGAAGTTATTGAAGATGCAGATAAAAGAGAGCAAATATTGAGCAAGAATTTACTGTAAAGCTTCTTGCTCAGCATTTATAAATAAGTTGTGTGGGAAGAATCTAGCTAAAACAGGAAGATGTTTCAGCCTGGGCACACAGCCAATGATACTGCAGAATATATATTTTGAGCAATAGTATGTACTCATGCACGTGTACAAAAAGGAATTAAACCCCCAAAACTATAATCAAAGCACAAAAAAATTCCTACACAGACTAACAACCCTAAAATCTTAAGTCCTCTGGAATTAAAAGAGAAAACATATGGCATAATAAGAGACACTTCCAGAACAGCAGTAATTTGTTTACTAATAGCTGACATCTAGTAACTCAGTATATAGACCAAAGGGATACATGTATTACACTAGCTCAGCTGACACAATTAGGCAAGGCTTGATTGGCCTAAACCAGAAGCTTCATCATTTCAGATCATGAGCCTGTACCATCACCATAACTTTATTAAATGTTAGTAACTCGATCCTATTCAAAGGCTGCAGAAGTGAGCCACAAGATCTTAGAAGTATAAAAGTGTGTTAAAATTACTTTTATGACACAGTAATCTAATTTTTTTTTTCCCGTTGCTGCAGTATCATTACATATGGCCCAAAGCTCCCACCATCAAAGAATTAAACTCCTTAATTTTGTTGGTCTACCAACAGAAATTGGGATGATCTGAAGAACATGTTGTCATTTCTGCTCTTTAAACACATAAAAGATACAGAGAACCTTCTCACATTATCAGCAATATTACAGGTGTTACTTCCAGTTTAGGTCACAAGACATTTCCTATTTTCTTGAAATGATGAGCAAACTCAAAATACCATCAGAAGAGAAAGCAACAACGTACCTTTCAGGTATGTGCTTTGGAATTTCTATATCAAGTGACTTCAAATGAAGAAGTTTGATCTCTCTTTCCATATGATTTGCTGCCACCACATCACGGGCAAGTTCATACATGGTTTTGGATAATTCGCAGGCATAGACAAAAGATGCTCCTGCCTTTCTTGCAAACATACTGAAAAACATGAATCAGGGGTTTTCCCCTCCTCCACATCTGCTTCATATTTCTACCAGTTCAAGCCTAAAAACCATCCTTAGATTAACTGGTATCTCTTGTGTGAGCACTGATATTGCACAAGTTGATACCGTCTTGATACGTTATCAGCAGAAAAACCACCACAGTTCCACAGTTAGCATAAGGACACTCCCTCAGCTATGCTGAATCCTCTCTTTACAGTCAATATTTAAAAACAGGACAAATAACATTACAACTTCAAAACCCATGTGAGTAATTCAATTTCAGCAGTACCTACTGGCACAAAAAGCATCTGCAACAAATAACGAAAAACTGTTCAAAAAATACTACTCCAGACTCACTGGCTTCTGAAAGCTTTGCTTGCTTTTTTAAGTTCTGTCTCCATAAAAGGATCAAAGCAGCTATTTTTTCCACTCTCAGCCAAATTCTGTCAGGCAACCAATCCTTTTCTATTAAATTCCTGCGAAACATGCATTGTGGCACACCTCAAGATTCCCGTTCCCGTTCCGATATCCAGGACGGACTTGCTCCCTGAGCGCACAGCGTTCTCAATGGCCCTGAGGTAGGTGAGGTTCCTCCTGGCATCGTTGAGCATGATGAAGTGCCAGCGCTCCACCAGCCAGTTTGCAACGCGGTAAAAGTTCTCCTTGGCGTCGGCAAAGTCGGGGTTGAGCTTCACTGCTTTATGAAAATAGCCAGCTGCTTCGTCTCTGAAGCCCATTCTAAGAGCAAAAGTGACAAACAAATGGAAAGCATGCATGCAGCTGTGAACATCTGGGGGTCTGTAAAGAGGTCTTATGTCAGCTAAAAGACAACAGAAACATTCTGTGCTAGTTAGGAAAATTATCTTTAGAAACAGTGCCGTTACTTCATGAAAAAGAATGATTTATAGTTTTACATCAAGTCACCGTAAAATGCAAAGCCAGCTCAGAAACACCACTGTGTGCACCAACCTTCATCCACTACTGCATCTTTTGACAAAGTAAAACAGGTTTTATTTACAAGAATTCACTGCAACAACCTGACAGCAGCAGCTCTGCAATCTAGTCTCACAGATACTCAACTCAAGAGAATGTTATAAACTCAAGTGAATGTTATAAAACTGTGGGTACTCTATTTAACTGGAACATCCTGCAAAACCACCAAATTCTGAGTTGCCAGCTTTTGCATTAAGTGCCAATTTTGAAAAAAGAAAGTAAAAGAAACCAAATTGTGAATGTGAATCAAGTTTTAATGATACCTAATAATCTCAAATCAGACAGCACAGAAAAAAGCCCCAAATCTATCAAATATCTGTATACATTTTAATAAAATGCTCAGAGAGGTGTTCCTTTAAAACAAAGAAATTACAAAAAGGAAACCTAACTAAAACCACCTGGATTACGATCTATGATTTCAGTCTTAAAATTCCAGCCTTAGAAGACCTGAGCGACAAACAAACATGGTGGCTTTTTTTCCCACTTTCGCTGTGATTAAGATTTATTTTAGCATTGGCTACTCTTTTTAAGCTATTTAAGACAAACAGATTTGAATGTGTTTGTATTCACAACATGACCCTTAAAAAACTGAATATACATCACTGCAAACCTGAAGAGATGTTCTCCCATACTGTTACAGATCACTTCATCATTGGGATACAGTTCAAGTGCTTGTTCATAGCAGTTAAACAGATCTTGAATCCGTGCCAGAGAATCCAGTTCTTCTGCCCATTTAAAGAGAGTAAACTGAAATGTTTCCTAGAAAATAAAGCACAGACCACTGAGGTGCTGGGAGTCATCCGAAGTGGGGAACTGAGCCCTGAAAACATCTCTGGAAGTGTCCTGACATACACCTGGACATCCACACAAGAGGATCAGCATCCAGCAGTGTTTACTGAGAGCCTGCATGTATATATTAATGCATGCTCCAATACTAACAGTGCCCCATTTTTATTAAATGCCATTGACACACATAGACTAGAAGAAGATTCTACAAACTCCCTTCATACAGAGATTATTAAAGAAATCATTGGCCATCCCAATTATTACTGATTTTTCAATTCTGTCTTCAATAAAAGCAGAAATCAGTTACATGTAACAGATCACAAAACATGTCACAAAGACCTCAAAAGAATTAGAATAAATAAAATTCTAAGCAATTCAAAGAGCACTTACTTTGACAGTAGTTTTTAACTCAGGAGCTAGATTTAGTACCAGGAGATAGTGAGCATATGCAGTTCCAAAATCCTGGTTCTCCAGGCAATGATGAGCACTCTGCATAGATCTGGAAACCAATTCCCGTCTTCTGGCTTCTCGGCCACTCCTGTGGTTAGAATGAAGTTTGGCATTGGAGTTGGGCATTCTGAAGGATGTAAATACTCACTTATTCTAAAAAAAAAAAAAAAGAAAAATAAAAAAGTCACACATACTATATACTGTAGGTCAAAACGTTTGTACACAAAGTTGACAGATCAAAAAACATTTCTGTTTTCACTGGCATTTAATAAAGACATCTCCCACCAAGTCCTAAAGACTTAAAACCATCTAATCTTTACACTACCAATAATTCCATCAGCTCTGAGTGTTCACCATTCAAAAATCAAGTGTGTACCCCTAGATTAAACCAGGTATCCTGGAAACAGATTACATTTCTGGCTTTGTAAAATTTATTTTCGTAACAGACATTTTAGCATGTCTCTGACCAGACAGTGTGGCACACTGGAAGTTTATGCGCTCAATAAACTTCACAATCAACCACAAAATCTGTAGGTTAAACTTCTTCTCCAACAACAGCACCTTCACAAAGCAAAGCCTCACAGAGTTACTGACTTCGCAGTTTATTTTACACAAGGCACCACGGCGATTTTTTCCGTTAAGAAAACATTAAAAACAGCGACCAGAAACAATATGCACGTTTTTATACTTGCCTGTGTTACCGCTAAAGGTACTCAGGTGCGCAGGGCTATAGTATGTAGAGACGGGTCCCAATCTGAAGAACACGAAGGTTTCGTGGAGAGGGACTGCAAGAAGCACAACACCATCACGACTAGACTTTTCTTTTTTTCTTGAAAATACAGTAAAATAAATAACAACACCCAGGCCAAAGCTTGGCCGCCCGCCGGGGCGCGCAGAGCCGGGGAGGCCTCGCCGCTCGCATCGGGGCCGGGGCAGGGCGGCTGAGGGGCCGCAGGGCTCCGGGCTCTGCCACACGAGGAGCTGCCCCGGCAGGCTGCGGGGGGAGATTGGGCTTCCCCTGCTCCCGGGCATCACCTGCTCCAGGGCCATCCGTCACCTGCTCCAGGGCCATCCGTCACGGGCTCCAGGGCCATCCGTCAGGGCCGTGCGCTCCCAGGCCGCGGCCATAGCGCTGCCGGGCCGCAGCCATCGCGCAGGCGCCGGGCGGGAGTCAGTGCTGTGGGTAAAGGTGTTTCCATTACCCACGTCCTTCCTCGGCCCGCATCCAAACCTCTGGGAGCTGGCAGTGCAGCTCGTGCTAACGCAGGGCTGTGGAAGGGGTCCGCAGCCATGCCCGGTGCGGTCCCTTGGCGGTCCGGGCTGTTCAGGGCTGCTCGGCCAGCACGGAAGAACCACCACCTTAAACGCTGCCCAGCGCTGTGTACGCACTGCTTCCCTCCACTGCCCTGTAGTCACGGTGATCCTGACTCTAAATTTTAATTCCCCTCTTGGTAAGTTCCCGAGAACCTCAGATGAGAACAACACAGGCTTTAAGTCATAAACAAGCTTTTCTTGGACCTTTGATTGACAGCTCTGCTCGGCAGCAGCAGATCGCGAGGAGCAAAATCCAGAGCTCTGCTCCACATCTCAAGTTCCGTATCCTGCTCCCTCCCACGGCTGTGCCGCCGCTTTCCTTCCCTGCGGAGCTGTCTGCTCCGGGGAACAGCCCCATTCAGAGCCCTGGAGTGCGGCTCGAAAAAGGCAGAGTTCATTCGGTCATGTCCTACTTCTGGGACAGGAACAGGCCGTGGCATTGTTTACTAATTATGAAGTGTTTGGAAGCTGCTCATCTTTGCTTTCCCGTTTTAAAGCATGAATGCAGCTCTTCCATGATTTTACAGCTGTGGCTATTGTGTGTGCATACTCTTCTAGAAACAAATGAGCGTTGTGTAAAAATGCCAGCCCAGCATTTTGAACAAGATGAAAAGAGCACATACGGAGTGGGAGCATGAGTCTAAATGAACAGTTTAGCTGTAGCAGCTAAACTGTGAGTTGTGCTAGAAAAAACGTAACTGCTAAAGCACTTGAGCTGAATGAAGTCCATGAGCATGTACAAGTATCAGTATCAAAAAAGTATCAAATACTTCATATGAGGACTGAGCTCCAAAGCAGGATATAATACCTTACTAAATCAACTAGTTGATTGGTACCAACAAGCCTTCATTCAGTTTTGGAAGAAAAAAAAGCTGTGAACTTTAAATTAGTTGCAGATAGGGAACAACCTTCTTGGACTTTGGCTTAATTATGCTTTCCAGCTAGACGATGATAGTACGAGGCAAAGAAAATGCTAGCACCTGTGGGATGTCATGAGAGAAAAAACACAATGCAATTAGTGGTCAGTGAGGTGTAACAAGAGCTGGACTGTACCAAATACTGTAATGGGCAATTATCTCTGGCCCTCCATGGATCTCCAAACAAATTCAGCTGTATTTTTTGTCAGAGCAAATAAATGCTAGTGGGTAGCATAAATTCTTTATAGTGCATATTTTAAAGCATAAATGAAATAGTACTGTGTGCTAATTTGACCCACTTGTGAAGATTGCTAAAATATGGCAGTGTAAAATCCTTGGAATTCACAAGAGTCCATTCATTTCAAAGGCTGGGGAGGATACTTGTTAATTCCATGCTCACAACTTTTTGATGGAACAATTCACGAAAAAATGGCCCCAGGATGTAATGCTTTGTAACACTGACAAAACATACAGCTGCTTTCTAAAATAATTTGTTGGGTAAAGCTTGTGCCGTAAAGGAGTGCCAGAAAGGAATGCCCATCAGAGATAGACATGATTTCCATAATAATCATCAATTTGGCTGACAGTAGAATAAATAATGTTGGTCTGCATCGTGGGTGGTAGCAGACCAGTCTGTTTACATATATGAACTGCTGATGGATGAGAAGAGAGGGAGCATGCAGCCTGGAGGTATCTCACATATGCATCAGACCCCTAAAGTCTTCCAAGTAAACTGTGATGACACAGTCATAAGCAAAATGGGAGTTAGAAGGAAACTCTTTAAACCCTCTATTAAACCCATGACAGAGGTAAAAGTGCTTAGACAAAGACAAAAAATTATAATTCCTTGGGAGGCTGCTGTTGCTAATGATGTTTTGAGCAACACAGCTGTGTGTTGGAAATGGTGGGAGCTGATACCAATTCTCTGTAACAAAACATCAGTAAAACTGAAAGTTAAATTCACTAATTTCTAACCCATCTCTCCTTAACATGCAGCCTGGAGACACAATCAGCCACACATCAGAATATCATCTTTCATAAAAATCAGGATGGTGATCTGAAAAGAACATAAGGAAGGTAAGATGGAACAAAACATATGATATGCTGGTGTATGCCTATTGTATAAAATGACTTGAAGAGGGTATTTCCTGAGACCACACTTGCAGTGAATGTCAAAGGAAAATAACCAAAGCAAAGATAAATACACAGTTTATGGACAGGATATTGCTACAGCTTCACATAGTCAATCTATGGCACAGTCTCTTAAAAGAGGCTACAAGAAGGCTGTAAAATTTGATGACCTTGAGTAGGGAAAAGCAGAGATTTTTCTGATATAAATCCACTTTGAGCCTTAATTAGTGGTAATTAGTGGTAAAAGGGCAACTCCTTTTATTGCTCATTACATAGGTAATTGTTGTGCATAAATAATAGGTTTTTATTTCTCCTCAGTGTTCCAGCTTGTGTTTTAAATCACAATTCTGCTTTTTCAGAGTGTGACAATATCTTGAACTGGTGGGTCAAGTTTAGGAAAACATATACTTAACTGTGGTGGTAGGAATCCAGTATGTTGTTTTGATTAACTGGATAAAGAGTGTAGAATATCAATTTAGTAGTGAGTTTGCTTTCTTGTTTTATTATGTAAATATAAGTTGGCTTTCTTTATTCTGGGGAAAAAAAGTGTTATTTTTATGTATTTCTGTTGGACTGACTGCTCTTTTTAGCTGCAACTAGAAAGGAATACATTTTTACTTCACATGATGGAGGCAGATGGACCAATTTCCCTTGATGGGCTTGTCATCGTAGGAGAAATCTAAATTTCAGACCTGCTGGGTTTTTTTGCCAGGTAAAAATCCCCAGGACTGAGACAAACATTCAATTTTTAAAAAAATTTTTATTTGAGCACAGACAACTCTCCACACAATGCCTGGGACCCCACTACTTTACAACACTTCACTGGAATTATAATAAGGAAATTAAAATAACTAAAAACAGCCATGAAAAATATTATTCTAACTTTAATGCTGAAGACAACTACAGAACAAAGTAAACAAACTATCCATGGAAGGCATACCTATACTTGAAATGCTGCTCCAGTAATCTAAACAAAGATAAGGACTGTTTGTTATTTAAGGCAGTTTTCTTTTTCTTTTTAAACTGATTTTTGAGTAGCATAGAAACTTCTCAGCTAAGTAATATTAGAAAATAAGTATCAGCAGATAATGTGATCTAGCAGGTGGAACACATGGCTGAAAAACTGAATCAGCTCTCAATAGCCCCTTCTGGTCTGCTGTGATTTCAGGTAAATCATCTGCACATTTAGGTAGCATCTCATTTGGAGGAGCCACACTCATTTTCAGACTACTTTCAGAAACTACACTTACCCATGAGCCTTCATGTCAAGCCCCTTCTCCCTGCCTCTGTCTTTACATAATTGTGTTTTCTTACCATCCTTATCTACAGGAACAATGAGGACATGATCTTGCCCTTTGATCATGAAATTCTGTGTTTACTCACTTGAGCTCTGTGGTTCCTGCCAGATGAGTAACACACATCCTCAGTCTGGTTTCTGAAGCAGGCTCTGAAGTGAACAAGTATTAAAAACCCCAAATGTTTGCAAAATTGAATACTTCCCAATATACAGCTTTATGAACAGGTAATTAAAAATGAGATTTGTAAAGCACCCACCTATTTCCATACTTGACTTCTCCAGGTCAGTGCATGGGGTCATATGGAAAAAGCTTGATAGTTACACCACCAGTTATCTTCATCTCAGACATGCAGTTTAGGCTTTACTGTGGGCCCAACAACAATACATTTAATTAATACCAAAGATCATTGCTTCAGATGGAGAAGGAACCCAATTTGCCAAAATACAGAAAAAAAATAGATTGAATTGACTCCCAAAGTAGACACTCATTACTAAAATATATATATATACCTCCCAATTACCTGAGAAAATCCCATGAAAGCACACTGGATTGCACTACTGTCAAACCATTGAAACCATAAATTATAGCTAAATTATAAATACAAATATAACTATAAGCCTTTTCTGTCTTCCTCATGAATTTCCTAACATTCTTAACTGAAACAATTCAGCATTGAGTGGTCTTCTCAAGGTCTTGCTGTTGCCACAGTTCTTGTTCACAAGAGTGTAGTAGTTTATTGAATGAAGACATAAAGGTGACTCTGTCTCTCCTTTACTGAGTATATCACATGCAGACACAAGTGGGACAGGGTGAGCAACACCAGCCTTCTCAGCTGGTAGACAACCACCACCACGGCCAATTTTGCATCAAGCAGCCCATGTGCTACTCTGTGCATCCTCCCTCTGAGAGCCTGCTCAGCCCCTTCCTAAAGCTCACAGAGATTTCCATGAGGTGCAGGGGGCCCAATGGCTGGAACATAGAACCATAGAATATGCTGACTGGGAAGGGACCCATCAGAACCATTGAGACCAACACTGGCCCTACACAGGACATCTCAAGAATCCCACCATGTGCCTGAGAGCACTGTCCAAATGCTTTTTAAGCTCTGTCAGGCTTGAGGCTGTAACCACTTCCCTGGGATGCCTGTTCAAGTACCCAACCACCCTCTGGGTGAAAAACCTTTTCCTGATACACAAAGTAAACCACCTATGACTCAGCTTCATGCTGTTTTCTCAAGTCCTATCATTGGGTACTGTAGAGATCAGTGCCTGCACCTCCTCTTCCCCTCATGAACAAGTTGAAGACCGCAATGAGGTCTCTCATCAGTCCCCTCCAGGCCGAACAAACCAAGTGACTTCAGCTGCTCCTCATATGGCTTCCCCTTAAGGCCCTTCACCATCCTCGTAGCCCTCCTTTGGATGCTCTCTAATAGCTTAATGTCGTTTTTATACTGTAGCACCCAAAACTGCCCCCAGCACTCGAGGTGAGGCCGCCCCAGTGCAGAGCAGAGCAGGACAATCCCCTCCCTTGCTCGACTGACGATGCTGCGCCTGATGCCACCCAGGACAAGGGCTGGCCCTCTTGGCTGCCAGGGCACTGACTCACATTCAACTTCCCATCGACCAGGACCCCAGGGCCCCTTGCACAGCGCTGCTCTCCCGTTCCCCAGGCTACACACAGAGCCAGGGCTGTCCCATCCCAGGTGCAGACTCCTGCACTGGCCCCTCGCGCGGTTGGTGACTGTCCATCTCTAACTCGCCGAGGTGTCACTGCGGAGCAAAGGGCTCTCTCTGGTAGCGCTACCTGCCCCTGTTCTCCGCTCAGGGACGCCCGCAGCGCCTTAGCGGAGCCGCCTTGCCCGGGAACCGAGCGCACCGGCGCGGCCCCAGCGCCCCTCCCGGTGCCGCTGCGGGGAGCTCGGAAGGGGCGGGCCGCGGGCTCTGCCCGCCCCGCTCGGGCGTGTCCCGGCGGGGCTGCCGGGAGGGCGGCTCCGCTGGGCTCGGCTGTCTGTGCCCGCGCCCAGCCCTGTGCTGGGGGGAGCTGCTTCTCCGTCTTTGTGGCCGCGGCTGCGGAGGGCGGCGGTGCTGCGGTTCGCGGGGAGCCGAGCCCCGGCGCGGCGGCAGCGGCAGCCATGGGGCTGCAGCCCCTGGAGTTCAGCGACTGCTACCTGGACAGCCCCTGGTTCAGGGAGCGGGTGAGAGCCCATGAGGCCGAGCTGGAGAAGACCAATAAGTTTATCAAGGAGTTGCTGAAGGATGGGAAGAACCTGATCGCCGCGACCAAGAGTGAGTGGCGGGGCGCGGGGGGAGCTGCGGGGGCGGCTGCCCGGCGCCGGGAGCTTTCGCCTTTGAGCCGGCGGCGCTCGCCTTTGTGGCACAGAGCTTTGCACTGGCGTTCTCCAGCCTCTCCCTTGGGTTCCCCATCAGCCACTTGGAGACACAAGTCCTCTCCAGCCCTTCTCCGCGGAGGGGAATAAGGGATAGAGGCGGTGGCAGCGCCGGGTGGCTCCTGTTGCATCTGCCCCGTTCCTGGGCCGGGCCTGGCTCCTGTGTTCGGCGGTGCCGAGCCCGGAGCAGCCCCGGCTGCCGTGTGAAATCCGCCGGGAGAACTCGGTCCCAGGTGTTGCTGGTGCGCTGCAAGCTGAGCGGCTGCGAATCGCGAACCTGACCGTCGTGCCTGTATATTGCGGCTTGTGGAGAGGCTGCTGGAAAACACCTCTGTCAAAAGAAGTGTGCTCAGGAATTATCAGACTTAGTTTTGTGCTGACAGCACTGGTTACCAGTTCTATGCCTTTGGCCTCCTAAAATGTGATCGTGTTTCGTTAATTTTGCGTTTAATTGTTGAGTATATACATAGTGTATATAAATAGTTAGCTATAATGTGTTTTATGTGGGAATCATGTTTTTTGCCTCGAATAACCGTGTTCATGCATGTTCTTAGTATTTTTTTGTTATTTTATTGTGCGAATGTATTTTTTCCATTTAACATAAGACACAGTGGTGTAGTCACCTAAATATTTAGTAGGATGATTTGCTATACCAATTTTTCAAATAAACCACTAATACAGTGCTCTGGCACTGTGTTCTCGGAAGTGCACAGCACCTATGGTATAGTAAATTTCTGAAGCCAGGAAACCATGCTGTCAGGATGTTTCCATGAAAGTGATAGGGTTTTGGCTGGTGGTTTGATCAGTATAGTTGCCTGGATATGGTGAAGTTTTTAAAACTAGAATTAACTCATTTCTGTAGATAAAAACCACTGTTTTCTGGTTTTGTCTCTGGTAGAAAATGCCATATCAAATGTCACTTGTCTGTAACTTATTCTTTGGCCAGTTAACATTCAGTTACTGCAAATTGTGATCTTAGAGGATTATTCAAAATCTGTGACTTAAAGTGTCAGTATAAATAATTGTAACTTGGAGTGTAAAATAAAAAAGTATCCCCAAAATTGGATAAGAACAGTAGAGAGAAATCATTCCATTTCTCTTCCTTAAGCATCTAGACATTATTTTAGCAACTGCCCCAAGCTCTCAGTTGGTCATGTACGGTAATGTATACGTAACTTAATTTGAGAGTGTGGAGCTGTCTGTGATGAGGAAAGCCCTAACTCAAATGAGCATCCTGTCCACAGCTGGGTGTCCACAGCATACCAGAATCCTGTGCTGGTAAATTGGCTTTGTGTGCAGTGCTCAGGGTGCTTTCCTGTGTGTGGTGGAAGCCAAGTGTGCTGGCCAGAGCCACCTGGCCTGAGAGGCCTCCATGAAATACTTCGGGCTAGCCCATGAGGAATATTTAGAGAGGCTGAGATCCTGCCTCTTCAGGTCTAAGCACTGCCTTCCTTTCTGAGATGACAGTCAGAAGGTTTATTCTTGAGTTTAGTTGCTGTGCCTTATTCTAACAAACATCTTCAGTGTACTTGTTTAAAAAGTACAAACAGGTTAGACCCTTCTTCCCACATTTCAGGTTTCTGCAGTTGTCTCTCCTCTTTAGAGTGCCCTGAATGACAGGTTTGAAGCTGAGTTGCCTTCTGCTGGTGCTGGTGAAGGACTGCCACTGTTCAGCAGACATTTAAAGACAAATTGAAGTAGAGGAAGCACAAGAAGCTCAGTGGCTAAAACTCACTAAAACCCCAGTGATTAGGGTGTTGCCCTCCTTGTGTTTTCAGAAGAAAACGTCATCATCTAAATTCTTTGAGGAACCTGATTAGTTTGCTGTCAGGAAACCAAATGGGAATAGTATTTGTTCCAAAAACCCAGCTTGAGAAGTGGTCTAGGCACAATGGTCTATTCATTTGTGTCCAAACTGCATTTTCTGCACAAAGAGAGTCTCACTGCAATTTTGAGAATGTGATAATAAAGCAGGGAGTAGTGAGCTTAGATAATTACCTATTAAACAACAGTTGCTGACAATTTTTAGAATATTGTTTTAGTCTTTTGAAAAAAAAATCTTGATAATAGCTAAAGTATTCCCTGTTTCTAGAACCAGGTGAAATATGAGATTTGCACCTGGTGTAATTGATATGAGAGTGTGATAAGCTGCTCTGAGTGGTGTGTAAAGTATAAAACATGGTCGGTGCACTATTGTTCTTGAATTTGTGGGAGATGTGTAATTTGTGGGACTGCAATAGACACTGTCAGCATTTCCCTCCCTTAGCAATTTCCTTATTTCACTTGTAAAGCTGGCAGCAAACATTATGGGGATTCTTTAGGTGTGAATAACTGATGCAATTGAATAGATCTCTCTTCCTGCCTGACAGACAGCCTCGTAAGTGACTGATGCTGCCTGCACTGGGTTACATCTTGACAGGTGATAGCAGATACTGCTACCACTCCCTCTAATCATAGGAACTATCAGTGTCTTGCAGGGCACAACAGTAACATGATGTGGATTCTCTCGCTGGCTCTTTTCCATTTGTCTCCTCACTTGTATGAGATGGTATTTTTCACCTAAAACTTAGCAGAATTGATTTTTGTTGGTACAGGACTGAAAAAAAAAAAAAAAAATTTGCGTTTTTAAATTGTTCAATTTCCAGAGTGAAGCATACTTCAAGTGTATCTTTATACTTTAAAGTTTCAGTAGTTTCAAGAATGTGATAGAAAGATAAACAAGAGTCGCTCAAAGCTGTCTGTTTCCTGTGTAAGGTTATGAATCACCCAGTTGTCTTGTTCAAGCTAAATATTGCAAGGATGAATAAACAATAGGTGGTTCTTCCTTTTCTTATGACAGTTAGTGTGTTTAAAAGGAGTACAAAGCCATTTTTCCTCTACTGTTACTAATCAGTAAATACAAGTGGTATACACATATGCTTTTTGAAATAGAAATGCAATATTTCTTAGGGGATTCCAGTTCAGTTAAACAAGTTAGGATCAATAGAGTTTATAAATCACTTCTGGATGGAGGTGCTTGTGCTTCATTGAAAGTGAATTTAAAGGTGCCTGATAAGAGAATCCTTATTCTGAATCATGAAAGAAATGTAAGAGGTTTAGTTCTGAGCTCCTAAAAATCTGCAGTGCAATTTGTTGGAAGCTAAAGAATACACTGGATAAATACTATATATTTAGTCTTAATTCTTCTCCCTGTGTTGATCCAACTCTAGGTCTCTTCACACGAGTGTGAGATTTTTGGGGGGCTTTTGAAGATATTTTTTGAAGTTGTTTTTTTTTTGTGTGTACCTGCAGCGGGAGCTGTCACTGCTAATGAGATGCCAAGTGGAGTAGGAAGAGTCAGGACAAGCACAGGTTTTGGCCCTCTCACAGGGCCTTTGCAGAGGATACTCGTGAGTGCATGCTCACAGCTGTTCCACGTGCCTGAAAGCAGAGCCTCCCATTCTTGGATTTAGGCTCCAGTCGGAGCAGAATTCTGTTTGAGTCAGCTGCAGTGACTTTGTGATGGGCTGGTGAAGACAGAAGATGCAGTGGCCATCCTGGCTATCCAGTGCAGCCCAGTATACTCAGTGACTGTTTCTAATTGCTATTTTCTTTTTATGTTTTTCATGGAAGAGTTATTTCTTGCACTCTTCCAGACAGCATACAAAATGGCAACCAAATTTATTTTATGTGTAGAAAGAGTTTGTCTCTTCTATATATACAGAGTTACTGAAGAGTATTTGTTTTAACAAAGATGACTGAAGAACCTAATCCAGTCCCAAGCCCCAGTTTGTACCTGAGTTGTCCAAACCCATATGCTTTTTCTTGGCCAGTTCTCTTGGTGTGTGGTGGTGGTTGACCTTCCAGACACTGGTCTAGTTGGATTTTGGTCTGACTTGGTGTATATATTATTATGTAAATATAAAAGCTGCGGTAATCCACATAATAACACCACATAAAAACCTCTCAGACCACTTGAGCTGTGGTGCATTTTTTTCTTAAGCACTAATTGTCTATTTTTTAAAGCTTTCCTTAATATAATCTGCAGTTATGAAACCATGTGTAATGTGTGCCAGCTTTCAAAGTCTTAGGAATTTTTTTGCAACAAAAATGTTCTACTGACATTCCAGTACATGTCAAAGAAGTAAGATAAAACCACTAGTATAGGGCTTATTAATAACTTCTAGACAAGAAATGGGCATTCACTAAAGATTTAGGTAGAATTCAAAGGTTGAGCAAAAAATTTAATGCCATTCTTACTTAATGGGGAAGGGAGGAATATTGCAAGAGGGTCTTAGTTGAAATTGTGTGCAAAACTTCCTAAGTCAACTGAGGTTAGTTAGGGATCTATATTTGATTATTTTGCCTTGAATTCAGTGAGACCTCTGAATTAATAAATCTTTATATTTATTATTGTAGAAAGCTATTTTATTTTTCAATTAGTAACTCACACCTAGGCTTTATTTATATTGTAAGGCATGTTTTAGGTGTGATAACCATGAGCAAATCAATGTTGTATGTGAATGCTCTGAGATTTAAATTTGAAATATACTCAGTATACTTGAAATATATGTGCTAGGGCCGTTAGATAAAAATTACTTCAAGGCCAGTATTGCAAAGGCTACTGAACTGTATGTACCTTTAAAAACCTCCAACTTTCTATTGGAAGTGTTTCCATTATTGAGCTCATTAGCAAACTAAGGCAAACAGTTACTTTGGGGCCCATCTAATAGAGATTTCCCTTAAGAAAGAGCTGCTGATAATAATGTAATAAAATGTTGCTTTTCCCTTCCCTTCAAGATAATTGCCACAGCTGAGGCCTAATTAGCTATGACAGCACTTTAATTTTTTTTTCTTTTCTGCTTATAGATAAAGTTGTTTCTGTACAAGGACCTGGAAAAGCTTATATTTAAGAAAGTACTCTAAATAACATTTTGTTTAGCTCCACCCCAAGTAGAGCATTCGTTACTGTGTCAGTAGCTATAAAAAGTGTCAGGCTCATTCTGTGGAGGATGCCAGTTTGTCAGCTTGAATCTCATCTCTTCAGCTTGAATTACTAACTAGCTCCATTACTGTCTTTGTCCTGTAGATGTTCCACTGTTCATTTTTTTTCTGTACTGAAAGCAGAGCGTTGTGCTACTGAACATCTGTGATATCAGAAAATATGAAAATTCATGAATTTATATGGATTTTCTCAGTTCTGAGAGATGAAAAAAACTGTCATTAAATGAATGATTTTGTCTTTTAATCATTTGGGGAAAAGGTATAATTTTTCAGCTTTAGATAAAATGTGTGAGTAGTCATTAAAGAGAGCATCACTGATAGGTGTAATTGTCAGTCTTCAGGATAAAACAGAAATACATTTATAATTTTTAGAGATGTGGTCTGGTAGATCATGTTGAGAAGGTTTTTTTTCCTTGATTTTTTTTTTAATGACAAGACTTTTAGAAAGGTAACTTTAGAATTCTATGGAATCTCAGTCTATCTTAAGGAGTTGTAAGAAACAGTGGATTTGCCCTACAGTCTGTAAAGTGCCAACACTTGTTTGCAGTTAAGAAAAATCGGCGCACTGCTAAGGCTGTAGGTGTATGTTCTTCCTAAAATTATCCTGTGCCTTCCAGCTCTGTATTGCAAAAATGTTGCAAATTTTAGCAAGCTGACCTTATGACACTGATAACACTTCTCAAATCCAATGTAAAATACCTTGGTAAGTTTTATTGAGGCAGAACATCTCTTTCTGCCTGGCCCAGATGTTTTTCCAAGGGGGCAGGAAGGAGAGTGCTATGGTGTTTTTTTGGTTGGGTTTTTTTTTTGGGTTTTTGTTTAGGTTTTTTTTTTTTTTTTTTTTTTTTTGGGAAGCAGCAAACAGGCTGGGTGCTCTGCTGGTGCTTTAGGCAGGGAGCACATGGAGACGTGTTTGGACTGGCATGGAAGAGCTGCATCCCAGCACTTGTCTCCTCCTTCCCAGCTGTTTTGTAACATTATGTAATTAATGTGTAAGGTTTACATTGACTGTAGTGCTTCTGTTTTACAATGCCAACCTCAGTCACTGCTGCAACACTTAGCACATTAACCTGAAAACCAGGGGCTTGGCTGTTTTAGAGAGAGAGAGTTCACAGCATGTGAATCTTGGCAATATGCTTAATGTTTTTATAGTGTGGGTTGTGGTTTCTTGAGATAATTTTTATGATTTGCTCGTGTCTGATGGGGCTTCCTTTTGTGTCTAACGCCACTTTTCTGAGTTTCAGTATCATATTTACTGTTCTATGACAGTTGTCCTTTAGATACTACAATATGCTCAGTGTTTTGGTTATCTTGTAAAAGTCTTCAAGTTTCTGAGTTAGCTAATTAACACGCTTGGAATTGAATGCGTTCTGGAGTATCTAATGGTTGTAAAATATATGATCAGATAAACTTGGGCATATATTGGCAGAATAATTTAAGAAAATACTGTTCAGGGAATGTATCATTTCTCTGCTGGTGGTTGCTGCCACCCACTGTAGTTGTCAATCTTAATCAGCACCTAAAATCTGCCTCGTTGCTAAGTCAAACCCATCTCCCTTGCCAAATTTAAACTCAACCATCAGTTTTGCAATGAGTTGAAGCAGGCACTTGTACTCCATCCCAGCAGCTCCTGTGGAGGTTGTTTTCCTCTGGGTGTGACTTTGATGGAGAGAGGGCAGTAATTTATGAAGCCCCATATTATACAGCTGGGATAAATGTGTGCCTTCTGTCCAAAACACGTGTCTTGGTATCTCACTGGGAAATGAGATACTGGAAAGTGGAGTGTGTGGCCTGGTTTACACTATCCTCCAATTCTTTTCCTAAACAGATAGTTTTGGCAAATTTTGACAGACAACCTCAATGTGATGTTTTTTTCCATAACTGATTGTAACTATGGATGGAGCTTCTTGCAGATACCATGTTCTTTGTCTTTTACTCCTTCTGCTCTGTTTTTGTTTCCTCCTTTTGTTGTTCTTTTCCATCCTGTGTGTTTGCTCATCTTTCAGGATAAAAATAGAAAACATCCAGGCCCTCAGAAGCTATGTGGCCATCATAGGCCAAGGCCAAATCAGAAGTTCCTGTAAATCATTCATGCTAGGCTTGTCCTTTGTGGGAAAGGAGCAGTGTAATAACCTACAGGGATGGAAAATCACAGTGTTATTAAACAGATTGTGGTTTTACTACAGCCCAGACCTTTGAATAAACCCCCTGTTGTGGCCTTTTTAAATGAGAGGACTGGGCAGGTGGAGGTTATTGGCTCAATAGGTAGGTCAGAGAGGGGCTTTGTCTCTCAGTAGATCTCGTTGTTACAGCTTCCCTGGGTCCTTGTCAGCTTTTGTATGTGCACCTGGCTGGTTGGGACTGCATGTCCTTGAAGAGGAAAAACAATGCTTTGTTTAATTTGGCAGGGAAAATTGAGTATCCAGGATGAAACTGAGTAGGGCTTTGTACCAGAGCTGGGCCTTGAAGGACATTGTAGTGTGTGTGGTGTCCAGGAATGGGTTCTCAGCCACTTTGTTGCTGCTGAATGGTTTTTAGCTTTGAATGTGTCCATTTCCTCCATTAGGCATGGGGGCTTAGAAATAATGAAATAATTAATGTTGAGGAATATGAAGTTTGTCAAACATTAAGTGTTTAAGCCTTATTGTATCAAATCTCAAAAACTGGGATGTTTTCCCAAGCAGAGAGAGAACGTAGTATTTTTGTTTGCAGCTAGTTGATCAAGGAAAGCCAGCTGAGGTAAATGTTTTGGTTTAATCTGTGATTTTTTTAAGTCATTAGAGTTGCTTGCTTTGAAAAATATTACTAATATTTGAATGTGTGTGTGTTGAAACAAAAAAAAAAGTATATGGAAACTTGTAGCAGTTTTACATAAAAGTGTAATTGTTTAGAATGTGCTTCTTCAGAAGAAATCCTGCTGTCTTGCAAACAGGTGGAGGGAGCATGCTGCCAGGTCATGGAGGACGTGACACAACTTGTCAAAATATCATTTTGACAGTGGGTCCCAGTTCTTAGAAATCTGTTGTGGGGCTGAGCTTGCAGCTTATGTAGATTAACAGACTGTGACTGCTGCATAGTGTCAGCCTTTGGAACAACATATCAGTGCTCTGAGAGCAAAGCAGCGTAACTTGTCCATGCCTTTTTCCTCTTAAAATCCCAGGTGGTAAGCTCTCTGTTGGAGAGGCTGGACTGACTGACAAACTCAGTCATGAGCCAAAGGACTGTTTCTCCAAAGCTTTTGCCTGTTCAACTCCTCAGCCTGCAAGCTTTTCAGGCACAAAACTGACTTTGTCCAGTCTGCTCTCAATCACTTGCTCTGTGGTAATATTACTGTTCTTTTATTGTGCTTCATTTTATGCTTTCAGTCATTTCAAAATGCACAGTTTCAAATTTCTGTTGTGCCTATTGTAGCTGTTCCCTTGTTCCAGGGGACTCAGCATCTTTGCTAAAAGAAATCAAACTACCTAGAATTATTGCCTTTATTTATTTATTTATTTATTTATTTTTATTTTTAGAAGTGTCATGGCTTAATCCCAGCTAACAACTGAGAATCACACAGCCACTTGCTCATTCTCCCATCTGGTGGGATTGGGGAGAAAATTAGAAGGGTAAAAGCTAGAAAACTCCTGGGTTGAGATCAAGGCAGTTCAACAGGGAAAGCAAAAGCCATGAACATCAATAAAGCAAAGCAAGGAATTATTCACTTCCCATGGGTGGGCAGCCAGGTGTTCAGTCATTTCCAGGAGAGCAGGGCCCAATCATATGTAAGGGTTACTTGGAAAGACAAATGCTGTTACTCCAAACATTCCCCCACTTCCTCCTCCTTCGCCCCTCTTTATATACGTAGCATGACACCATAGGTATCGAAATTCCTGCTTATCAAACCTGATTTCCTTTTATGACAAGGTAATGCAGCTAGTTGATCAAGGGAAGCTGGCTGATGTAAACATTTTGGATTTCAGTAAAGCTTGGCTAGTGTCTGTCACAGGGTCCTTCTGCACAGGCTGTACAGACAGACCATGCAGGCTGGGCACAAAGGGCTGCAGTGAAAGGTGTGGAGTGGAGACCTGTCACTAGTGGTGCTCTGTAGGGCTCCATTTTAAGCCCTGCACTCTTCAACATCTCCATTAAAACTTGGATGCAGGACTGGAAGGGATACTAAACAAGTCTGCAGATCACACAAAACTGGGAGGAGCTGTTGACTCCCTGAAGGCAGGGAGGCCCTTCAGAGAGACCTTGACAAAACAGAGCAATCACCAGTCAAGTGAAGTCCAGCCAGGGCCAGTGCCAGATTCTGCACCTGGGGTGGGGCAACCCTGGATGTGTGGATAGACTGGGGAATGAGAGGCTGGAGAGCAGCACTGTGCAGAGGGACCTGGGGGTGGAAAGTTGAATATGAGTCAGCAGTGCCCTGGCAGCCAGGAGGGCAACCCTGTCCTGGGGGGCAGCAGGCACAGCATTGCCAGCTGTGCCTGCTCTGCTCTGCACTGGGGCAGCCTCACCTCGAGTGCTGGGGGCACTTTGGGGTGCCACAATATAACCGAGATAAAGCTATTGGAGAGCATCCAAAGAGGGCAAAAAAGGTGGTGGAGGGTTTTAAGGGAAGCCTGATGAGAAGTGGCTGAAGTAATTTGGTTTGTTCAGCCTGGAGGAGACTGAGAAGAGACCTCATTGCAGTCTTTGACTTCCTTATGAGGGGAAACGGAGGGGCAGACTCTGAGCTCTTCTGTGAGGTGCTGATTGACAGGATGTGGGGGCGTGGCCTGAAATTGTGCCAGGGGAGGCTTAGCTTGCATTATCCGGAAGAAATTCTTTCCCCAGAGGATGGTTGGGCACTGGAATGGGCTCCCCAGGAAAGTGGTCACAGCACCAACTCTGACAGAGCTCAAGAAGTGTTTGGACAATACTCTTGGGCACATGGTGTGACTCTTGGGGATGGTGCTGTGCAGGGCCAGGAGTTGGACTCGGTGATCTTTGTGGGTCCATTCCAACTCAGTATAATCTGTCAGTTGGGGTCACCTGTCCCAGCTGGGTCTCGTCCTAACCTCCCACTCACCCAGTCTCCTCACGAGCATGGCTATGCAAAAACTAGAAAAGGCTTTGGCTTTGTGTAAGCCCTGCTCAGCAATAACAAAAACATCCCTATTGCTGTCACTGTGTTCAGCACAAATCCAAAACTCAGCCCCATACCAGCCACTATGAAGAAAATTTACTATATCCCAGCCAAAACCAACACAAGAAGTAGAAGAACCTAATGTTGAAATGTTCCTTTCTCCCGTGGCTATTTTTGTTTTGTTTCACAAATACATTAATGTGCCTTCCAACACCATTACTGCTCATTCCAGGTTCTGTAGGGTTGTACCTGAGGGGGAAGGCTGCCATCCTGAGGGGTAGGGCACTAGCTAGTCACCTGTGAAAATTTATTGTTGCCAGTTGTGTCTCTCCTGTCACTGCAGTTTTGTGCAGTGTTTTGTGGAGGAATACTTCTAAGCTGCAGACATTCAGCTCAAGTTTTTGTATAGTTAGTCTAATGAACGAAGGAAATGTTTGTGTTGCATCCTTGAATGTCATATGTAGAACTTGGCACTCTATTTAGATGAACTTTGCTGGGGGCCTACAGCAAAACTGAAGGAGATTGGAACATCGTGAGCAAAGTAGTAGCCAACCAGCTCTGAGGGTATTGATGGCTAGAAATGACCTTGGAGAGGGCTGAGACCTGAAAACAAGCAGATTGAGGGTCTGTGAGAAAGGTCAGTCACACACAACATAACAGAAGATTTTATTGTGTGTATACAAATACTTTACTGTATATGTAGTATGTGATATCCAAGATGCAAATTTTATTTGGAAAATGTAGCTTTGAGACAAAAGAGAAATGATTCTTTGTCTTCACTTACCTGGAAATTCTGTTTCCCTTCCTGCCTCCATTACCTACTGTAATACATCTGTAATTAGAATGGGTCTTAGGTAAGAATTCCTCTTCATTAATTTACAAAAATACCTTATATTTTGATGCAACATAATTTGTATATAGGGCACTTTTTTTTTTTTAGTTGCTGCAAATAGGTTGCTGCCAGTCTTGAGAATCTTTCTATAGTGGTCGTGGTTCATGTCTGCAAAGTTACTTCTCTTTTCATATGCATGAATAATTTTATGATATAAATGAAAGACCAAGCTGTGTCTAGAGAAGTGACTTTGTGAGCAGCTTTGGCAAACTCTTCACTAGTTTATATCTTTCTTTTTGTCATTATTTAATCTATTGCTTCAAATTTAGGGTTATTAATCTGTTAGGCATTTCATGAATATTGAAATGTCGCAAAGAAGTGTTGTGTATGAGTCCTTTCTGCATTAGGGGAGGCTGCTCTTCTGCACTCATGATTTGAATTGAGCAGTAGTTATAAACTGTTTTTATCCTCTTTAAGTAAATTAGCATAATACAGAATCTGAGAGGAGAATGTTTCATATTCTCCTGCAGTCATGTGGTGGCCATCTCAGTACGGAGGGCATGGCAGTATGTGCTCAGAAAGCAGCTGTTCTGCCCTTGCCATGCAGACTATTCCAGTGGGAATTTCAGTCAGCAGTTTGGCTTTTCTAAGGTTTACAGCATTTCATCATTCATGTTTTTTTAATAGAAAGCATGCAGATGTGAAGAAAAACAGGTATGCCAACCTTGTTATAACACTTCAGGGATGAACTGAAGTCCAATTCAGGTTGGTAAAGTTATTGCAAAGCTTGCTTCTTTGAGGAGGGTTTTTTTTACCTCTTGTATGTTTTTTTTGTCACTGTTCTTGAAATGGAAGTGTTTAGAAGGAAGCTGGCTTTAATACCTTCTTGGAAATTAGCTTGGCATAATTACCATCAATGCATTTAAAAATGGAATTAGGAGCTTAGGAGCTAAGTTGCCAGGCAGGAAAAGTAACAATTTTTTTTTGGATGGAGGAAGCAACTGGACCACACAGCAAGTAATCTGATAGTGCCTCCTCCACCACTTCTCTCTGGTACAGAGAAAGGTTTCTTTCAGTGAAACTTAACTGTGTTTGTAAGCAACAGGTAACCGAAACAAGTAATCAAAGCCCCTCCTGAAATAAAAGCTTCTGATACCACAAAAATGTCAAATACCTCCCAAATATTTCTATCAACATTTATTTCAATTTCAGTTCTTTTGTAAATAAAGCTTTTTGTATGTGCTTTCCATTTCTGTAGTGATAGCTATGGTTTGCTTGCTTTTAGAATCTTGAAGACTTGTGAGCAGATGAAAGGGATTGTATGTTTTTGATGTGTCAGGTTTGATAGCAAAGCCTTGTTGAGAATATATCTTTAAAGAGTGTTATCTTTTGAATAAGGATGCTGTTTTTCAAAGGGTTTCAGGAAAAGAAAATTCTTTCTTTCTGTTTCTATATTAAATATAGAATATTTCCATATTTAATAGTGGTCTGGAGGTGATCTCACGTATCATGAGGACATTATTGAATAGCCTTGTTGGAACATTGCTTCCTAGACCCTATTATTAGTGTAGTAGCTGAGAGAGATAGGAGCAGCTGCTGAGTTTTGTTCTGAGAGCCTGGGTGGGTGTGTTGGGGAGGCATTCCCAGTGACAAGCAGAGGCACTAGGGGATGCCAGGAAGGAATTTTGATTGGAAAATAGTTGACATGAGCTCAGTGGTTGGTGATTCTGTGTCTTCTCTCTGAGAGGTCTGCGTAGCGTAACTTTTCAGATGGTCCCTGCCATAGTCAGCAGAAATTGCTGCCTTCTTCACCTCATTTGATGTCTTTAGCTGCCTTTCTGGTGAGCATTTATAGAGCAAACTCAGGTGAATGTTCAAGTTTAAGTATTAGGGATGAGCAGCAAAGGTCTAATAGGCATGGGTTTTAGCACATGCTACCATGGAGACATGCTCATGCTTCCTAAGAGGTTTTGGGATAGAGCTGTGGGACAGAACAGCGGCTGCATCAAATCCTCTTCAAAGCATGTACCTCTAGTTCCTTGCTAGGCTTTGGAAAAGATATTCTCAGACCAGGGTTGCCAGTGTCAGTTGAATTTTTAGTCCCAGCAGAAAAATTAGAAGGAGGAAATACATGTTTTTTGTGTCTCTGTAAGAATTTATGTCAGTATTTAGTAATGTCAGAGGAAGAGAACATGTCAGTTCTCTTCTGAGGAGGGGTGTGGTGGGGTTTCTTTCTCACTTGCTTTCTTTATGAAACTTGCTTATTCCCAGTTGCTTTGCTTCCAGAGAGGGACCCATTATACTGCTCTCTAGTGCAGTTTGCCTCAGCCTTTTCAGGTGATGGATTCTTTAACCTTTTCCAGGGGGAAAAAGAAAAAAAAATACTGTTTTGTATAACATTATAATATCTAATAATATTGAATGATAGCATTCATTTATTGAGCATTATTGAGTGAATTTGTTCATTTGTTTTCATTTTCCCTTGTGTTTTTTGTTTGCTTAAGCCTGTTGAATTTGATTGCTGGCAGTCACTTTTCTCAAGTTGCCTTTTGATACTTCATGGACTTCTCGTGGTTTTTGGATCAAAGCCCATGGGAATGTTTTAGTGGTATGTGCAGTATAGGGAGCTGAGGATTCCTTGGTGTCGTAAACAGTTCAACTAATGTTTGTTTTCTTAAGTTATAATGATGTTTGTCTATGAGGTGGTTTAATGTTTGTTTTCATTTCAAGAAGATACATAGTTACAGCTGTAAGTGGGTAATGAATGTGAATAGAGGGAATTCAGAGTTGTTGTCTTGTGTCCCAGCAAAACGAAGCACCTCTGCCTGGCAAAGACTAATTCTTCTGGATACTCTTAGTGATACCAGATACTTAGGAATTCAAGTCAAAGGGAAATTCCTTGCTTTGCCCTATACTCCTGCAATGAACAGCTTGGTGTGGTTGGGATTCTTGATAGCATGAAGCTCCTTATTCAGGGTTGCCACTAGAAAAACCCAGTAGCAGGATTTATATACAGAAAATGTCATCAGAAGAATTAAAGGTGAGTTTATTTACGTATGATCAGCCAAGTCACAATCCATTTTAAAATCTTGCTAATGGTTTCCTGTGTTCTATTTGTAGCACTGTGGTTTTTTGTCAGGTGAAATATGTACACGTTAAAGCACATTAATACGAGATTATTCTTAAAAATAAACAAACAAAGCTCTTAACCTATATAGCACTTAAAAATCCTAAGTGTGTAAAGCATTTTAGGTGGGAATCTTTCAACATCCTGTGCACTAGGTTGGGCTGTGGCTCTGTTTACACATGGCTGAGGTGAGAGGCCAAGTGATTAGATAGGATTGCACATCAAGCCCTCGCTGGAGATGGAGTTAGTTATTAGGAGGCCCTGACATTTAACCTTTTTACCCATGCATTGGCATATTTTGTTTTGTAAGACAGCTTGGAGACATTGGGATTATGCTGTAAATTGTGAGAGTTTTGGACTACCCATTGAATTCCCTAACCAGTGATCAGAACTGTTTTGGTGTAGGTTCTTGCAGATTCGAAGAGCATGTTGGATTTTAAATGCTCAGTTTTATTGTGCAGTCATGTTAAATGTTCCAGTGAGGTAGTGAAGCCATCTGTTTGATTCTTGGTACTTTCTGGAATGTGAAGGACATGGGACTGTTCTTACCTTGGTGCTCTGACAGAATTTTGAATGTTTTGGTTTGTGCTGGTTGGAAATATACCTCAACTCCAGCAATTGGTTCCAGAACTACATCCAGCCAGGCAACAATCTACACACACTGCATAGTTACAGTACAGTGGCTTTGGCTTGTCCAAACCTCACCTTGTGCCCAGCAGCTCACTCAGGCTGAAGGTGCAGCTGGCTGTGCCACCCTGTGCCTGTGCAGTGTCCCTTGGCTCAGTGCTGCCTCTCTGCTGCTCCTTGCTTCACTCTGCCTCACATGGAGCCAGAGCCTTTGAAACTCACTGCCAGTTTTGACTCTGTTTTCTCCTTTTCCTATCAGTGACCCTACCCAACTTAAGTCTCTGCCCTTACAGATGGTTACTACTGACACCAGTCCTAAATTTAGCTCTAAATTTCTTCTTCTGAACCCATCCTTAGTCCTAATTTGGTGATTGCAGCCTTTAGCAGATACAAGCCAAGAAAGGAAATTTTCCCTGCTGGTTCTAACATCTCTCATCATCTGGCAAACCTCTGCTGAACCCAGCAATGAGCATTCCTGCTGGCTGCTACCCAGCCCTAAAAGTAATTGACTGAATTTTTGGATCCTTCTCTGTCTGTCTGTTGACAGTGGTAACTAATAACAAAAAAAAAAAAGTCTGAAAGCCTTGCAAGTGAATCCTAGCTCAAGTCTTGCCCTAACACAAAGCAGGTGGCTGCCACTGAACTGCTAAATGAGGCATGAACTAAATCTTACTTGGTTCCATTGGTTTATATTGATTACGTATGGATAAATGTCTTAGAGTAGTGTGTATCTCTGGAAACCAGGAGTGAAGATTATAGAATGTATGTAAAGCCAGCCTGCCTTTTATTTCCACCAGTGGGAAAGAAGATAACAAATTAAGAATCAGGAAGGATTTGGAGTTTTTAATGGGCAACAGCAAGCCAGCTTAATTGTAAGTTGCCAGTAGTCACAAAGTTTTCAATTTTTAAGCTATTTTTGTATTAGTAATTTTACTTGCCTTATAAAGTATTTTTAAATCTGTTGCTAATAAGGACAAGAGGATGGTTGTGCTTTGAGTTGACATCAGACCAAGAATTCAAGAAGACTGTTTATGCAGAGGTTCCCATTTGCAGATGCCTGCTGTGGGGTTGAGACATATCAGGGGAAGATTCCTCTCCTCCTTCCCACAATCATCCATGAGAAAGAAAACATGAGTGCTTTTCCTTTCCCTTTGTATCCATATAGCTGATTGTATGTGAACCATTTGTCTCATCTGTCTTGATGGCACTTTAAATAAAGTTTTAAATGCAGAAGGATTAGATAATGATTTTATATATTTTTTACTGAGAGAAATGAATTTTTGTGGGGAAAAATCTCTTCATTTACTGGGCTGTAATTAGGAAATCACCATCCATTTTCTGCCCTCCGTTCTGTATAATCTGTGCAACTGTGAGCACTGTTCAAAGCTTACTGTACTGCCTTTGTCTGGGAATCCTACACTGGTCTTTGGTATGTTTTACTTTGTTTTGGTATAAGTTGCTGCAATGTAGAAATAGGGAGGATCAGCTTGTGATACTCATGTTTGGTTTTATTAAGTGCCTGTTACTGCTAACTCTGCACTCTAAATAAATTTGAGACCAAATCACTAGTTTTGAAAGAGTGAGCTGGGCTGGAGAAAAGCCATGTTTTGCTGTGGGTTTTGGCCACAGGAACAGAGAGGTCTTCTGAGAGGACTGAATCTGATCTTATTTCTATTTTTCTTTCAAGGTTTCCTTCTCCTCAGACTCTGTCTCTTGACATCCCAGGGCATCTCTTCTTTCTCTTGCATCACCCCACAATTACACAGTACTTTGGTGAGCATTCTTGTGGTCAGTAACATATGTTAGTACAAGTTGCACTTCCAGCTTTAAATGTGCCTCTAAAGAAGATGAAAAGTAAACAAATACTTGACAGTACTGAGGACCCGTGTCCACCTGGGTGCAAGCTTGTGTTCAGGGTCTTGCACACACCCAGTGCAAAACTGTGATGGTAGAAAATAGAAAGGCCTTGCTGGAGCTTCCAGAGGAAAAGCTAATGATGCTTTGCAGTACTGGGGCTGGGGTTTGATATTATCTCTTGCTGCCAGTGCAACCTCCCTGGTTAATACAACTTCTGTAAGGGCCAGAAGCTGTCTGTGAGAGACTTTGTCCTGTGCTGGAGCTTTTGGTGCAAAGTCTCAGGCACTGCTACTCCCTTCTGTTAGCTCTACTGTGCCCTTGCAGAACATTTGCTTTCCCTGCCTGCTTCTACCTCTGGAAAATGTAGCTGTCATTTCTATTTAAACAATTAGTTGTATAATTTCTGTACACAGAAACAAAGGAGTTGAAGTATAAATTATTGCAGAATTTTTATTGTAGGATCTCGAGAAAAGTGGATATTGTACTTTCCTTTCTTGCTTTCCACTATACTGAACACTTGCTTAATCAGATGTGCCAACATGCTTCCTCTGGGGTAATTTTCCTTATCTTCTTAAGTTAGACATTTCTGCTTGAAACACTGCCTGAACATTTAATTGCTTTGGATGGATATTTCTGCAGGAAAATTGTGGTAATATGAGTTATGCTTACGTTGTGTTCCCATGAACTCCAGATACTTGGATGTGTGCTTGTGTGTTGCATCCTGGTATCTCTGTACCGTTCACCCATGACAGGAAATAAGGGGAAGAAACACCCACTAACTAGAAAAACTTGTAATTCAGTCCTTACACCTTCTTTGATATGCTGTCCCTCGCTAGACAGGGTTGTTATTTGAATTACAGGATTTGAAGTTGAGGGCAGAATAGCCTGAAGCACTCTGTCATACTAATACAGAAGCTTTCATAATTGGTACAATTAATACCAGTATAATTTCAGTTGCAGTAGTCATGTAGGAAGAAAACCTCATTCATTTGACTGTAAACATTGAGGGCAGTATTTCTTACACATTGTGGGTCACTAAATTCCTCACAGTACTCACAGAGGCTTGTTAGACTGAGACTATTTATGTGAAGTGATTTATTGGGCAAAACTGTCAGCAGAACTGCAAGCCTCAGTTAAGCTGGGTGAGATTTTTTTATATACCATGGCCTCCACTAGGGTTCTGGCAAGTGAACCTTTCCTGAATAATTTGAAAGACCTTGTCAAGCTGTCTCTGATAATTAGATTTGACATAGCTAATACCTGAAATACAGGCAGGACAGTCATGTGGCCAAATCATGGCTTGTCAGCAGTGAATGTGTTTGTATTGGGTTGCCAGTGTTGTTTTTGAGAAGGGAGCATTGCAGAAAGAACATCTAGAAAAAGATGTGTAGATGCTTCGTCCATTCTATGCTAAAATAAAAGGCTCTAGTTTTGCTATGCCAAATGGTTATTTATATATTTAATTAAAGCATAAAAACTTTCCTTGTTTGATAAGGGATTGGGAGACGTGCAGACTTTGTGAGGTACTTCAAACATTTTAATTCTGAGTGTCCGAGAGTCACAGGATGAGCTTAAGCTGTCAATCCTTCCTAGTGCTGAGGAACAGCAACATTTAACCATCTATCTCTTTAGTTTAATACTGACCTCATGTCTCCTGTCTCCCTTTTTTTTTTAATGGATTATAATGTTGGATTAAGTGAGGCTGTCATGCGATGTATTAGGTGCTGCTGTTGCTTTCTTTAATGACTGGGGAGGGATGCAATTTAGAAAAAAGAAAGCAACTAAAACATGAGTTTGCAGAAGTGTCCCTGTGCTTGATTGCTGAAATTGCAGATAACATGACCAAGATCATCTAACTGTTGGAAGAATCCTTTAAGCAACCTGGGATTTCTGTGGGCATCATTTCTGCAGAATAAATACACAATGTGCAAATGCTGGCTCTTGAGTTTAAGGAAAAGCATAACCAACTATTTTCTGTTCCCTTAATGCCTTTCTGTGTTCTTCAGATCAAAATTTTCTAATTTATGTTAAGAAATGAAAATATATTTCGCTTGGTGATAAATGAAAGAGAGCTGCTTTAAAGTAATTCAGAAATTATTCATATCATAGGCAAATTCCTAAGGGAGAGACAGGGAAGGTAAGTACATGATGCAACATGAAGTAAAAATTCTTCTCTTCTTTCCCTTAAAAGAGCTTTGGATGAGTGTGTTTTGTTGCTTTCTAGCTTTTAAGATTTTCTTAATTTTAATATCCTAGTATCAGAGGAAAAGTCTTTCTGGATTACTGTGGCAAACAGGCTAAATGGGTATAGTCAGAAATAGTTGTGGTTGCTTTCAACCAAATGTGGCCAGTTGCTCAATTGCCTTCATAGTTCTTTCCTCTGCTTCTTAATTTGGTTGGCTGCACCTTTTTATTTTTTTCTTCTGGCTCCAAAAGAAAGTTCACAACTCAAGGAAAGAATAAATTGGAGCAGTTAGTGGTGTTTTTCTGAAATGCACATTCCTGCAGGTAGCAGGAGTCGCACCAGTTGAGCAAAACAACTTTGCCTATTGATGTTTTGCTTGGAGCCACAGAGTGGATTATGAAATTCCTGGAATCGAATGAAACTTCAAATATACAAAGCGTAAAAACAATGTGGTTGAGCTTGTGGCTTGTCTTATCTGTAGGTTTTGGGGGGATTTTTTGTGTTTCCAATTTTCTCTAACTCTGTCAGGCCTTGGACACAGAGAGAACTTGAGTGTCTGTGACTGGAGCCCCTTTGAAAGCATGAAGAAAGCCAAAGAAAAGCTAAGTTTGCAGCTGTCTAAAGCAGTTTCCAGCTGATAGCCTGGCTTTGTCACACCCTGTTCTTTATTATACAAATCTGGCTGCTGGATTGCTTTGGTGCAGTGCTGTGCAGCAGCCAGAGATTCCTTTGGTCCAGTCCATGGGAGGTTAGAGTTGAGCTTCTCTGAAAAAGTGATAATTCTGGTTTATGGAGTCATTAACCCCACTGCTTTTTCAAATAAATAGAAGATAAACTGGAACAAATGTTTGTATCTTATTGTTATTTGGTCTGTTTGGCTGTATCACAGTGTATTATTTAAGCTGTGTCACAGGAGTTGGTAGTGTGATGTTATTCCCCCTCCCCCCCACCAATGTATTGCTAGGTCTCTTGTTTTTTCCTTTTGTTGTTCTTTTGTTTCTCTGCAATTTCTGTGATGTTGTTAGACTTTTTTTTTTTAAACCAAGGATAAAGCAAACTCATCAGGGAAAGGGAGTTTCCTACTTTATGAAAGTGAAGGTATGATCCATGAGAGAATTAGTGCTATAAAAAACGTAGAGAATTATTTATACAGACTTCAACCCTTTTCTTTTTCCCTGAAGATGCCTAGATATCCTGAGAAGTGCTAAAATGCCTTCTGGTTTTCCCAGTTCATACTTAGCTAAACTGTGTGTGTGCAGAATGGATGGGGAAACTTATTGCCTGATGCCTGGTGAGATTTCCCTTCCCTCAATTAGCTGGGTCACGTCAGTACTGCAAGAGACAAACTGTGGCAACTTCTGTCTCTAGTTAGGGACTAACACTTAGAAAATGCTGGAGGAAGCTCAGGTGTGGCTATAAGCAAATTAATCTGTTTCTAGCTTCCATGAGTCCTAAGCTCCTAAAATAACCCCTTAATTGCAAAGTTGTTAAAGTTTTTAATAAATATTTACTGATTTGTCTCACATACTTGTTGTGGATGTGACTTGATGGGCATGTCTTCATAGCATGAAGAATTTGGCAGCTAGAGGATTAAACCACCTAGTTGCTTGTGATTTAGGTCAGATATGAATCTGGTGATCTGGATAATGAACCCCCAACTTGCTGACAATTAGCTTGCAG